>VRLP01006186.1:0-30498 GCA_009660295.1 Lophius piscatorius | reverse complement strand
TATATATATATATAAATATATAATATATATATATATATATATATATATATATATAAATATATAATATATATATATATATATATATAAATATATAATATATATATATAAATAAGACCCACCGGCCTAATACTGTCAACATTTTCCTCTTTGTGAGTATTCGGACAATTGTTTTTACTGGAATAGCAGTAAGTCTTTCAGCTACATGGTTTCTAATTGAAGCCCCTTTCTGCCAAAAGACAAAGAATAATCCAGTAAGTCATTGACCTCAGTTAGAAGTCTATAAATTTTAACTTATCTCAAAATAATGAGTGAGTATCTCAAAACGATGTATAAACATGTGAAAGTGATGTATGAAAAAAAACACAAAGACTACGCGTGTGGAAGTAAACCTGAAGATTCTTATTTTGAGATACTAAGTCATTATTTTTTTCAGATAGTATGTGTCGATATGAATTGTGTAGTTGACTAAACACAATAATACATTGAATTAAAAGTGTTTTTTTCTGAATAAACGTGCAGTCGACATGGTAACTACAACTCTGTGAAAATGTATAAACTTAGCGGGTGTTGGTGTTAACTGGGTTGTACACGGTCGGGTCTGGACATGAAATCTGAACAGTCTGGTACTCGGGACCGGGTCAGTCTCCCGTACTCGTTTGGACTGGGACATGAAGACATATCGATATTTTATTCATCAAATCAAATGATTTAATTTTAAATATTTGTTTTTGATCTAATTTGAATATGAAATGTTAGTATAATCTTATTTTTTTTATTTTTTTTCAAAAACAACTTTTAAATATTTGAATAACTTTATATATATTGTTTTGTGAGTAGTTTGCCTAAGCCACAGCCATTTCCTTGAGCGCCATCGCCCAGATTCCGTCCTAGAATTGTCGTGAAGGGAGAGGTCGTTGTCCACAACAAGCAAACTTTTTTCCAGTAAAGAGTCGCTGGAGCAAGCAGGAAGTTGATGGTGATGTAATGGTTATTTACATTTTTAATATTATACATTGTCTGCTGTTTTCTTCCCTTGAAGTTAATTTGTTGATAGATGGATATAGATGTATATCTATATATGTTAGATAGATGTTGATATATATATGGATATAGATATCTATAGATATATATCTATAGATATCTCTATAGATATATATATAGATATATATATTAGATATGGAGATTGATATATATCCTGCCCTGTTCAGCAGTGTTGGAAGCGATGGATGAGGTCATTCCATCAGATCTTTCCAGCCCTGTTCCACGAACCAGAAAGGTGATTTGCATGAAAATTGTCTGATTTGATGTGCATCATTTCTGATCTTAATTGTGCAGATGAAAGAAGTCTCACATGCCTTTACTTCTTTATCATCAGATACAGTTTGTTCAACATCAGCCAAAAGCTGAAAGCCAAAAGTTTGTTTTGATTATTTTTCTTCGCAAGATTATATCTGTCTGAATTGTTTGGCACAGATCATAATGATGATGTGATGCTGTTATACATGATTGTAAATCTATAGAAATTACTCTTAAAAAAATAACACAGAATTGTCAATGTGAAATGTTGAAAGCAAAAAGATAGTTTTACCTTTTTTCATCTAAATGTTTAATTCTTTGTAGGTGGAGGCAGTATCAAGCGTGGGGGTGGGCGAGGTGTGTGCACCTTTTTGTATATATTGCAAAGGTTTAATTGATGTACAAACAAATTTGTTGTATATTTTTGTAGGTGGAAGCAGCACCAGGCATGAGGGAGTTGATGAGAGATGCAGTTGTTGAAGTGATTGAAGAAGTACGTTTTGTTCACACGATCTCAACTTCACAAATGTTTTTAGAACCGAGAAAAGATAATTATATTGTCTTCTGAAGACTGTGTAATAAATTCTTATGTTGTGGCATGATCTTTGTGGAAGAGCAACTCAATTGGTGGTGATGGCCAGTTTTTGAGGGTGATAGGGTGATTTTGTCTCCAGAGTTGTTGATGTGGTTTAGGAATAGTTGCTTAGGGACTTTAAATATGTCTCTTAAGAATGGTTTGGCGCAGATGTGTCTGAAATACTACACTGACTGTGGACAGTGAGCAAACTTTTCACTGTGACACGTTTAGTAGAGGAAAGTGTTTCTACAGGTTACAATGTCGCATCGAGAGCCAGTAGAGTTTGTGTAGAAAGAGTGGTTGTAATTTCAAGTAGCGTTGTTGACGTTGATTGCAAGGAAGTCATAACAGACCAGCTGCTTAGTTCAATTCAACGTACTGTCTGCAGGTGTTGCAAAAACATTATGCACAAAGTGTAAAATTGCGTTTGAAAAACAGGACGTTAAAGGACCTATAGTGATAGACTGTTGAAGTAGACCAGGATGCTAATAGTTTCTTCCGAGGTTATGCTCAAGGGATTAGCGGTTCGCAGAAGACTAACAGGAGAAGAGAGGGATGCGCTTCTGTTACGGAGTACAATGACCGGTCACGGATTAGATATCATTTCAGGCAACAGGAGTAGAAATATTTACGTATAGTGGTGATAGAGGGGTCAGATATGCTAGCAATAGTTCAGGGCAGAGTTGTAAGGGAATATATTTAAAAAATGGTGAGAATAATCATTTTAAGTCAGTGGTTTCTGTGTTGATAAGGAGGCTTGTTTTGGTTTGTGTGAAGTTAATTCTTCTGCAAGTTTAAATAAAGTGAAAGATGGACAAGATGTTGTGTGTTTGTTACAGATTATTGTTTAGACAAAGTTTTAAATTGTAAGAGGGATGCCTATAGTGTGAAGACAGCCACAGCTTCAATAGCAGAGATGTGTATTAGTGAGGCTTATTTACACAAATGTCATCAGTACTGTGTGGAGCCGGGTCAGTGAATGGACACGAGTGGAGGGAAGCTGTGGATTTGTTACAGTTGTGTCACTATAAGATACTGCTTCCTGAATGTGTGATGAACAATTTGGCATAACATCCCATTCCTGCAGAATTGGCTTAGAGAAGCCTTTGATAGCAGTGTCTATCCAGTTTATGAAGATGTTGGTTTGTTTAAGGTGGCCAAAATGGCGTTCGTGGTCAGCTGCAAGGCATCGGAACACAACTGCGAGGG
Source organism: Lophius piscatorius (assembly GCA_009660295.1). Taxonomy (NCBI): domain Eukaryota; kingdom Metazoa; phylum Chordata; class Actinopteri; order Lophiiformes; family Lophiidae; genus Lophius; species Lophius piscatorius. The sequence goes on along the minus strand of VRLP01006186.1, from coordinate 27,416 downwards.
TTCCTGTGGAATCAAGGCATAAGTGTCCACATTTTATTTAACTCTTATCAAGCCCCGGAGCTACAATAAGCATTCCTCGTTTTTAGGACCCATTGGTTCTCCTCTATCTCTGATGCTCTGAATGACAAGTTTTTATTGGCTGCTGTGGTAGCCAATCATCTTTCACGCCAAGTGATAAGGAAATATGAATGTCTGTTGGTTTCAACGGACTCCAGCTACAATGTGTTACGTTTCAAAGTCCCGCCCTCAACTGCCTTAGAGCCACAATCAGACGTAACTCAGTTCTGAAGGTAGAGGTGTATTTTTTCTATTTTTTATAAAAACAAAGTTTGACTGAACTTTTAGCTGCACTATTCTGATATAGGTTTCAACTGGTTTTAATTTCTTCCCTACAGGAAAAAATGACGACTGATCACCAAGTTTTGGGGACTCGCAGACTACAAGCCAAGTGTCTTCAAGTTCCGCCATCATGAAAACATGGTCATAGAAATAGAGGAAAGCCTTTGGCTTGGGCTGAAAAGGTAAAGTCTGAAACCCATCTATTTAAAGCAAAACTACAAATCACAGGTCATGGATGCCCGATGGATTAGCTGCTCTGTACAATAAGACTGCATTCAGATGCAAGGGATTTTTATTACTTTAATTTTTTTTACCTTGACCGATTCGCGTATGCAATGTGAAGAAGGAATGTTTTAGCTTTGTGATTGTCTAATATGAGATTATTCTAGGTCTCAGTTGCATGTTAACCGCCTTAGTTAGGAGAAAACGTTGGCCAGTTAAAGATATCCTGACGATTCTGGTAGGTTTTTATAGCACAAACATTTCAAAGATAGATCTCAGCTCTGTGTCAAATGTTTCTCTTGACTACATTTTTATGTGATTGTAAAAATTATTTTAAAAAATGGTGTGATGTGGTTGTATTTCTTGGTTTTTGGTTGGCGATGTGACCTACAGCTTGACCCAGAGGCTCAAGCCTGGTTCAGAGGTTGGTTTTTGCATTTCCCTGTCTTCCTGCTGCAGCCCTCATCTGTTAAACTGCAGTTCAATGACACCATGCTGGGTCACATGACCTCGGCCTATTATTAGAACATGGGATATAGGAAACTGTGGGTGTGGCCAAATGGTTCTCAAGCTCTCCATAATCGGTGAATGAAATTCAGTAGTCGGGTAAATCAGATCTACAAAATGGTTTTATGTCACGTCCATGGCTCTTCCATGGCAACATGGTTCATTTCAATCCCTTGTCATTAGCTAGGAGGTCGCTATAACTCCACTGTCCATGGTCCAATCTGCCCCTAACCGCACCTGTAAAATCTAACTGATCACTACCGTGGCAAATTTAGATTCTTAACCATTAAAAAGTAAAGTATTTAACATTTGTGATATTAGCATTAAGATATGCACAAAGGCCCACATTCAAATGTGACAAATGTACTAGTTAATAATCTATTGCAGGACTGAAATGAGAGAGAGATTGAGTATACTCAGTCTGACAACTTGTGAATGATTGGCTGAATGATAAACCTGTATGGAGGGAAAAGGGAAATGTGCTGATGATCAGATACTGCTTCCTTTAATATCAGGATGGAACCAAAACCTTATCGTTTGGCTGCAGAAGAAGAGGACCAGGTGGTCCAAACTGCTCATTGTAAAATCTGAGAGATAATTGCCATAACATATTCAGTGTTTTTAACTCGACACCAGTTAAATAACAATCAGAAATTATAACTAAAAAAAGACAGATTTTTTTTTTTAATTGTATGTATGTGTATATATATATATATTCCATTCCTATTTTTTTTCACTTTTAAATAATAATCAATTATTTATGGTATTGTTTTTAAGGTATAACAAAAAACGTATTAACCATCAACAACTATAACCATAAAATATCAATACTAAAAAAATGTATTTTTGTTTGACTGTTGACTGATCGAGTAATTAATTTAAAAAACAAGTACATAAATTAAGGATCCAACTTCTATGGCCACTAAATGGTAAGTTTACTCTTCTTGTTCATCTGTCATGAATGAAGAGAGCAGGAAAAGCTGTCAACAGGCATCAAAGAATGAGAATAAATCCTGTCACTGATAAGAAAGCTGAACTAGATGTCCAGAATGAGTTCTTACAGAAATTAATGAATGAAATTACAGGATCTCCTCACGCCTATGCTGTCTGTCACAATTTCTCCCACAGTCGTGCCTTTGTCTAGCGTGTGCCTGTCTCTCTCTAATGATGATAATCCTTTCTTCCTCCCCTTTGCAGACTCACGTACACACTACATACACACCCACACATACACAACATTCATCATAATATTTAATTAGTTTTATTCCTTCCTCAGTAATTCTACTCTGTGAGCTGGAGTATATATTAGACTTCACGCCTATGATTTACTATTTGTTTGTCTGTGGGCAGGTTTACATAAAAACTAAAGGTTGGATTTGTTTGTACCCACAGGTAGATTTTAGCATGTCCTAGTGCGCAAAAAAAAAAAATCGCAAAAAGTTTTTGTATTGGAATATAGTGCCGTAGTATGTTTGTTTTTGGTATTTCAATATTTTGTTCACTATTATCATATTACATGCCCCAAAAAAAACCATTAACATTAAATTGTCAAAAATAAAATTGTTTTTAATGATTTATTTAAAAAACAAAATACTGAAAGGAAGAAAGTTGGCCTACAAGTAAATTAAGTGGTTTATTTATCTACTCAATACTCAATATCATATAATAGATGTTTATTTTAACATTTTTCATTGTATGCTCCAGATTTCAGATTCCTTGGTCTTATCCCACGTATGTTCATATTCTATTTCAACAAACTGTTTTTATGTTTTGAATTACGTATTTATGGCCCGGTTTTTAGTCAGATCTTCAAATTAAACAGTTTTCTGTAAGTCACACGATCTTCAATTATCTGTCATAGTTGTTCATCAGGTTTTCCGTCCGTGAGGAGGTGGGTTTGTGATTTTCCGTTTTCCATCAGTGTCACCATGTTCATTCAGTCACTCCTTACTGTGCTTTTACTCAGTTGATGACAACTCTCAATGTTTTTCAGGCGACTTAATGCAGTCAGCCTTAAACTCCTGCAAACTACCATGTTTATATTAAATGTACTGTAGTGGGTGAGTCTTTCACCAAAATGTGACCAAAACTGTCACTTAAATCCTGTATAAAATCCAACATGTTTATATTGATGCAGGACATCCTGTGCAAAGGAGTAACAGAGGTGTGACTTCCAGGTCACATATCCAAAATTAACTGAGAAAAAAAAAAAGTATTCATTTGTACGTCATACTGATGACAACCCATATACAAGACAAACCATCAATTGCTTTCTTTCAACATCGGGACTCTGTTCACATGTAGTTTTAAAATGTGATTTGTGTGATCAGATCACAAATGGACAGCGACACACATGACTAAATACAAATGGAAACGACCTCCGAGACGCGTTGTGATGCAATCGCTCAAACCACTTTCAGAGTTGGTCTTTGACGCATTTAACTTCACATCTATGGTAGTGTAGACTTTAAGGAGCCCTGATGCGTCTCCGACAAGGACGTTACAGGAAAATACGTCCTCAGTGCTGGTTTTGGTGGAAGCGCCGCCCGATTGAAAACAATGTAGAGTGGTTGGAATACAAGCGAAACAAAATGTCTTAACAGTCTTTCCAACATTTGGAATAGTCCATATATTTATATTAGCTGTTGAAACATCTTCAAGTTGTTATGGTAACCAGCGCTGGCAAGCTGAATAAATCCAACACTCTGACGTGACTGATAACTACGCGTGACGCCCTTTGAAATTGTGACGTAGGCACCTGGAAAATCTGAACACAAGTGGTCAGCTGGACACAGTTGGGGACGCAGGATAGACACAGGTGTAAATGGCGGTGTGTCTCACTGTCCACTTCTGAACTGATCACCCAAGATGTGTTTTAAGTTCTAAACAGGCCCTGGGTGGTTAAGTTCTGTATCTTTGCCACCATTATATGAAGGAAGACCATTCCAGCCTCTTGTGTCCTTGACCTCATTCTTTGGGTCAAGGAATGAGGTCAGCGGATGGCTGATCTTGAGCTTGACTGTTGAATACAGAACTTCACCACAACAGACCAATGGGACACCTGCATTACTGCTGGTGCCGCCCCAAACTGGATGTCCATTTTGAGATTAACTTTGCAGACACATTCAAGCCCGGTTTACTCGACACCTAGCTAAATATGGAATGTTTTTTCTTAAAAGCTTTTTTTTAAAGGTTCAGCATGCAGTTGGGTTTGCTGCATGCTGCTATCTGCTTGCACAGATTGCTTTTGCATAATTAAGCTCTGACATATGAGGGTCTGTTAATTGGCTTGAAATTGGCTTCATCAGAGACGCCAGCAGGGAGTTTTGGCAGGAGGCTCGTATTGAAACAAAGGCTGTTGATGCCGGACTAACCAACAACACAGCAACGCCATCTAAAGTTCTCTGAGGTCAATGAATGGACATTTTCTAGCATTAGTTTAAGACGCGAGCCCACACCCACAGGTAGTTTCTCTCTCTCACACACACATGCACGCCCAAGCAGGAAGCTAATAAATTTGCTCTGTCAGCTCATTTAACGCCCACAGATCTCATCAAGCCAAAGTGATTTTTGGCTCACCACAGGCACACTCGCACACAGATTTGCCGTCTCAGCTCACACCTACGGGTCCCAGACAGGAGACTGGTGATTCCCTGATCACCACTGTAGCATGACTCACACTCCCACTCACAGAAACACATGGGATCCATTTTAAAAACCTGACGCCTTCACATATTAGCAGCTGAGTTGATTCCCTGACACATCGCCATGAAGGCGAGCCATCACACTGATGCTGGGATGTTTCCCTAAGAGCTCTATTCACTATTCTGACTATGAATATGATTTTTCTATCAATTCTTGGTCGAGAAATTGCACCATCCCAAAGCCCGAGCCCATGTCTTGAAATTTCTTTTTTTTTGTCAAATCAAATGGCCTATTATTTAACGTTAAATATCTTCCGTAATAACGCGATAACTCGAAATCTAAATCATGACTCATTTTCAATTTTTGGACCAACATAGACGAGGAAGAACTGGAGTATTTTAGGGAAGTTTCGGTTGTGTATTTCTTACAATAGAGGAAGCTTTATCTTAAATTGTCAGGCCATAATTTCTCAACCGTTGGTCCGATTTAGTCCAAATTTGGTGCGTATGAATCGGCCGCTGGAGATCTTTATGGTTCACATGGTGATTTATTCTAATAGTTCATATTTTACCCAGTGGGGGGAACTTTTTAAAACAAAACAGTTTTTCTGATATAACTTCCTAACCATATTTAGTCCAAATATGGTGCTTATAATATTTCATGGATCATTTTACATTTTTTATACTGAAATAGACCTCAGTTTTTGATCCATACATTCTCATGCAGTGGTCTGATTTTGTCCGAATTTGGTGCATATGAATCAACTTGAGATTTATCGTGCATGTTTATATTTTACCAATATTGCAATCTAGGTGTTCATAATTTACTCAATTTAGTGAGGTTTTTTTTTTTCTTATGAAAATTACTATGGAAATAACTCAAGTTAGGTTGAGGCATTCAAATAGGTGCATTGCTAATACAAAGAAGGGGATAGGGGATGTACCCTTGCCTTCGGGTAGACAGCATAGTTCTAGTTCTCTCATAGGTCTCTGGTCTCCAAGTTTGGCTGAACAACAATTTGCCTTAAAACCAGCCAATCGCAGGCTTTAGAAAGTCATCTTGATTGGCCGTTTTGTCTCCAGTCTGTTTCTCGTGAAATTATCACCTGCCTTCCGGTAGCACCTGGAGAAAATCCACATTTCAGCTGGATTGTCCTTTTTTATAGTTTTTTTTTTTTTTTTTAAAAGGTTTGAAGATTAACCCTGAACCCTTTGGTTTCTACGATCAAGTGAGACCTAGCCCTAACCCTACATGTTTTTGGGTTAAGGCAGGTTGATGTGAATGCGGTTTAGGAACACTTGGGGTTACCTTTAACCCTAGCCTGGCTTCAGATTTTAGAGGGTTAGAGTTAAGTCCAGTTACATCTGACTGTTGAGTAAAAACCTAACTCCACAAATACAAAATCTTTCAAACATCCCCACACAGGGAGGAAAATTCCTATTCGGGAATTTATAAACTAAGTCGAGCCATGCTATTTACATTTACATATTAACGCTCCCTGTGGGTTAGTATATGTGGGACAGACCAAACGGCACCCCGAAACAACGGATATCTGAGCCCAGAACAGTATCCACACAGGCAACATGGATTATGAAATTGCAAAACATTATGACGTAGCAAATCACGGTTCCCCTTCATTAATATTTTGTGGGATTGGGAATGTCCTGATGCCGACCAGAGGAGATGTTCTGAAGACATCGGCCCAGACTGAAATGTTTTGGATGGACACAGTCAACAGTATGGCGACAGATGGAGTCAATAATGATTCCGCATAAAATGCTTTTTGAATCGAAAAGATCATATAAGGACGTTTCTCTCGATAGTGAGTGACTGCCAGGAATGGATTGTGTGAAACTTCATGTTGTGTGTCATGTGATTGGTCTTTGGATCAAGAAGCATGGGAAAAGGAAAGGGATTAGAACCAACCCCCAGCTGGATGTGTTATCCCCCCTAGTGTTCATATTACCAAATCAAACCTGCACAGTGGCGAAAACGCTCTGGTGAAGACTTTGTGCCGATACACGTCGGAGTTCGTTCATTGTGCTGCGAGCCAAATAAAAGAAGTGAAATGTGAGTGTTTTGTCCTCCTTGCCTTGAAGACTTGAGATGTGCTACTTCTTCAAATGTTTTGGAATACGCTCACTGGAAATTGGGTTTAGCACTCCATTGAGGAAGCGAAACCTCTTTCTCTAAATACAAGGATTCTATATTTGAAGTTGCTTCTCCAAACTAAAATGCAATCATGACGGCCACATCATTTGAAGAACCCAATCAACTCACTAAAGCAAGGTCATGAGACATTTCTCCACTGAGGAAGATGTGGGGAGATTTCTGTTGCCACACACCGGATTTTGGTCCAAACTGAAGACGATGGCCCAAACATTGAAGGTCTTCTTTTTTAACTTGTAGATTTAAGGAAACAAGATGCTGCAACACTGTCAGAGTAAAGCTGACAACAAATTCCCAGAGGCCTTCAACTCAACAAAGCTCTGGCCTTCAGCACCGACGGCCCTAAATTTATGAATAATTGGGAACAAATCTCGAACAAATGTCCGAACTTAGTGTTGACATTTATTGACTTATACGGTCATTGGGTCGCTATTTAGTTTGCCAGTTTTACAGTAAGATCTACTCAAACAAGAATCGCTCAGCCTTGTAACCAAGTTTTGGAATTAACGGACTCAAGGATCGGAACATGTGCTGCTTCACTCTGATAGCTGGTCAGCACTTAGAAACGCAGTGTGTTGCCAGGAGACGGGTGAAGGAGTAGATATGGGATTCATTACCAGGGATATTTATATTCTGGATCATTTTTAAACATATCAACTCAAGATAACAGAGTGATCCTATTACCAGTGAAGCGGGCAAATAGAAGTACTTTAACAGTCGAAAAATAGTATAATAGAGTGGAATGGAAGAGGTTTTTTTTTTTTCTGGATTTGCTTGTGTCTCTTAAAAGTAGCAGCACTTATTTCCACTTCTTTAACATGGCACTCTTTGCCCACTTCAATTCCATGTCATAATCAAGACAGAAGACTTATTAATTACTTGTAAAGTTAACACGTAGATCCTGTGGTACATAAGAATCTCAGTGGGAGGTTAGGGAGCAGGACAGATGGGAAACAATTAGGATGATTGGCATTTAATACAACACGTCTAGACAGGGTGCTATTAGTTTTTTCTCTGGCGTTCTTGCATTGCTTTCTTTACAGAATATCTATTTACATTTTTGCATGCATTTTTGAGTGGAGTAAAAAGAAAATACCTTGTCTATGATTGTCAGGATCTTTGGGGTGTGGTGATCATTGTTGGAATGGGGGGGCCTAAAGAAGCTGGGGGAGGAAACACTAGGAAGTGCAACAGCATGCAAATATCAGCTTCCTACTCCGTACTGATCTGTACTCTGGAAAATAAATGCATTTTTCGACTCATGCGGATCACAAGACAGCTGCAACATTGGAGTCATTCATGTTCCGTAATTTGCATTGCCCGGCGAGAATTTGATTCTTTTGCACCGACTTTGTATAAGATCACATTGCATATGATTGTTTATATGATATGATGATTTGCATCACATTCAGGCATCCCATCCTGACATGAAGATGTCACATGATGACTGACAGGTGATCTCACTGGTTTGTTAAGGGGGCTTTTCTACCACAGAAGATGTGTTGATGCTGGCTCTGTCTCTTGGGACTCCTGTGTCACTATGGCAACAACCTGAGACAAAGATCAGAGTGGGGGAAGAGATAAAATGAAGGTGGAGGAGAGGAGCCGCCTCCTCTCTATTCATACTTCTTCCCATTTGCTGAGAAAATATCCCCATCTGTTGTTGGGGTTAGATGTTATGGCATGTCATATTTTAGAAGGTTTATTAAACCTTAGGTGACCTGTAAAATATTATGTAGCTAAGGACAAGGGCTTCAATGTTGCAGAGGTGATATATGATGAGGTCCAAGTGTGCCGCAGGGACAAGATGGAGCCAAGAATGAAACAATCCCTACTGAGGAATGCAACGATTCTGTCTGCATACCCAACAAGGCCTATACTGTCAGCCCCGACAGAAAAGGGTTTATACCCGAAAAGCCCCCAATCCCTTTTATTGTACAAGCAATCCTCTTGACTGAAAGTTCTCTGAAAAAACTTTTTTATCAAAAAGCTTCCCCATGTAAGTAAAATATGAAATATTAGAGAAAATTATGACCAAGAAAAGATAAATCTCCTTGAATCGATTTGAATGCATCGAATGTGGACTTGTTGGCTGTTTGTCAGACCAAAAGTTAAGAAATTATGGCCCGGAAAACTTTTAGAGATGAAGCTCCTCCTAGTGTTGAAAATATACAACTGACTTTTCCCAAAATCAATCCAGTTCCTCCTGGCACTAAGGTCTATATGGGTATAATGTTTGAAAGTGATCCATGAAATAGTTTTGAGTTATCGCCTTAACGTGGAGGATCTGTGGTGGACACGGACGCAACAATAACGATTCCATAATATCCCCGACTATTCAGGAATATAAATAAAACCAGGATAAAAATTCAGAATCTCAGAATAAAGAGAGAAAAAAGGCAGAATGGAGCCTAAAATAAGCAGATTGAATATACAACATGAGCCAGACATGGCAAGTGTGTAATACATGCCGGTTTAGACTTGCTCATTCTGATCACGGCTGCATAGGGGAACAGAGAAAGAGAAACAGCGATGGAGGGAGGAAGATAATTGGAGGAGAGATAGAAGGCAGGACATGACAGGGAGAGGGTGGAGAGGTAAGAAAATAACTTTGTCGGGTCCAAGTCAGACAGAAATGAAATCCAATCTGCCAAACTCAAATGGAACAAGATCTGCTTTCATACTGGATTTTATTTTACAGTTATAGAGGGGGGAGGAGGAGGAGGGTCCTAGAGTGGAAGAAGCAGTCTTGAGAGGGAGTGAATGAAGGATAAGAAGAAGAAAGAGAAAAAAACATGAAGGTGGAGAGAATGGGTGGGAGGGACTTTGTAAACACATGTCACATGTTTTTGACAGCTTGCTGGGGGTGTGAGGGGAGACAGGAGGGTTCAGCTCAAGGTCTCACGTCCTCCTCTCCTCCGGTGGAGAGAGAGAGATTAGTTTGGACTGACTAGACTTCCTGTGCCTTCAGTAAAATAAAAAAAACCACTTGAGTCACTTGACTTTTTTATCAGCAGTGCAGAAATGATCATTATCAGAAATACTGTATGGAGAAGAGATGTCAGAATGGAAAGAATACAAATAAGAAATGAGAAAACAGTGTCTGTGAGAATATATTATAATATATTACCACCAAGATGCATCCTGTCGTGCATCTTGGTGGTATCAGTCTGTTGCTCGGAGTGTTCTGATACTGGATGAGCACGTCATGGAGGAGGCGTGAAAGATTGTGCCAAAGATCTAGCACACAGCAGCAAACAGGATGGTGCTGGCCTCCACAGACTCATAGAAGATCCACAGCATCGGTCGGCAGATATTGAAGGACATCAGCCTCCTTAGCTCTGGCCCTTCTTTTAAAGGGCTTCAGTATTCCTCACCCAGTCCAGTTAATCGTCTATGAAAACACAAAGATATGGTTCTCCACAATATCCACCGGGGTCATCTTTGTCATAGACCTCCTCAGATCCACAACCCACTCCTTTGTCTTTGACATTGAGCTGCAGGTGGTTCTGGTCACACCATGTGACTCAGTCTCCTGAACCTGGGTGAACATCCAACTATAACAGAGTCATTATAGAACTTCTGTAGAGGGCAAGTCTCTGTCCTGTAGTTGAAATCCATGGTGTAGAGGGGAAGAGAAAGGGAGAGAAGACTGTTCCTTTTGGGACCCCGATGTTGCGGACCACTCTGTCCAGTTTAAGCGTACTGTGGGCAGCCAGTCAGATCAACCACAATCCAGGATATGAGGGGGGGCCTCCACCCGCATCCTTGTCAACCTTTCAGCTAGTAGAGCTAACCTGATGGTGTTAAATGCTACTTAGTGTGTTACTGGTGAGATGCAGGAGCCAACTTCCTGCTTTTGAAGATGGTCTATTGAAGTGATGATGTAACTGAACAGGGCTGTTAGAGATCTGGTCTGGTTGAGGCTCGTCCAGCTGGAACCACTTATTAATGTAGTTTTGGTCATTTTTAGTTTCTGAGGGGGCGGAGCCTATTATCCTGTATTTTGAGTTTACTCCAGTTATTTTATGTAGAATTTAGTTTGAAGACCCAACAGTTTAGTATAAGTTAGATAAATAGAAATAAACCAGAACACTCTTTTCACTTTATTGTAGATACTGTGCTAATACTTTACACAACACACAGGAATATCATTTGGGTAGCATGTTTCCCTAAGCGTGATTAGTGAACATACATAGATCAGTCATGTCGAACATGTTCAACCCACAAACGGCATCGTGCAGCAGCGCTGCCGTGACACATCGACCTCATGCAGGGAGTTAAAGAAAAGACTGAGCTCAAAACCAGCTCTTTGTGAATGAGCGAGAGAGAGAGAGGTGCGCGCAAAGACAATTTTCCTGAGCAAATGGTCAACAACTGAAGCAAACAGTAGAAATAACTTTAACTTCTAGCTGTGCTCCATCTATGGGTGACTGGTTCAGACAGACTACCCCCCACACACACACACACACACACACAAAAAAACATATGTTGCAGATATACATACATATATCAAGATTCATTTAGGGGCTGTTAACATTACAACATCAGCATTCGGTCACATGGAAACATGACGAAGATTTTTTGGGGATGTGAAATAGCATTATTGCAATACAAGTTCCTGATTGTAATCTATCGAGAAGCCGGGTTTACACGAACAATTTTTTTCCATTCTGTTTCAAATCATTCCGGAAGAATAATATGGGGTTAACTGTTTACATGAGCAGTGATCCAATCGGAAATGTGCCGCCACATTCATTCAGAAAGGCTGTCAACAGCTGTGTGAGAAGCACAAAAGCTACCAATACATGACATCGTTAATCAGAGGATGGGCGTCTTACCTGTGATCAGGGCAGTTTTCGCGGTTATTGTGATGCTTTTAAAGAAGAAACGGCTTAATAGTAACTCAAGGTTACTCTTACTGGTGCCACGAGTGAGAGAGGGATGAAATAGACATTTACAGCCGAGCCTCGTCGGTACCTCAGAGAGGTTTTACTCGGACTAATATAACATTATTACGGCGTTAGCAAACGTTAATTCGTTAGCGAGTCAGTGTTGTGTGGTAAACTCACCAGAGACGTTAACATCAACATCATCCGAAATTAAGTGATTAGTCATGAAAATCCATATCCACCGATGGTCAGAGACTTTCACAGAGGTCTTCCTCCTTCTTCAATGACTTCATTCATCGTTTCATAAAAAGTGAAGTTGGTGGTTCTGGTCCACGTTTGTTTTGGCATTTATCTTTTATAATCGGCGTCACTAAAGTCTTCCAGCAGTTTTTAATAACCTATTTAGTTATTTTGAAATTGAGTTTTGACAAGGAGAAATGATGGTGCAGATATTTCAAGTATTGGGAGGCGTGGCAGGCTTGCTTTACAAGCATGGCAGTGTTACCTTAAACTGGGCATACACTGTACAATTTTAGATTAGCTGTTCCATCTCATACTGTACAAATAAATTGTCCGTGGAAGCTCACGATTGGTGACCTAACACATCACAGTCTGATCGTCATGGCGACATAAATGTTCACATAAATACAGCCGGCTGACTCCTGCAGCCATTTACCGCTATTGCCAATTGTCAATAAAGATTCATTTGGAAGGAAAAAGTTTGTTCGCTAAGATGTTAAAATGACTGAAATTAATTGCTTTGATAATTTTTTGCCAACCGTTGTGCCGAAAGATGAAAAAAAAGGTGTTTATGGACTTTTGGACAACGTGGACAGTTCAATTGGTCCATTTTGCAGAGGGATTTGGAGGTTAGCAAGATACGTTTGACTGCACAGTGTTAACTTAAAAGATGGAACTGCACTTCCTATTTTATGACTACTTGTCATATATTATCCATATGACATCGTCACCATGGCAACTCAGACGCTCAGTAGCCACTTCTAGCAGGAGCAGTGACAAAAAGAAGGTGTCGACGTCAGTCGATTGAATTGTGACTCTGCTTCAATGGTGGGAAAGCCTGAGTAAGCCCACCCAAAACTCTGACTTGTCAAAAAGCCTGAGAAACAACGTTGGACAAGCCCCACCTCTCAGTCTGACGGTCTTAAGGCTGAAGATCGGGCCAAAAATGGGCTCAATTGGTGCAGTGTAACCTTGGATTTAGAGACATATACATGCCAGGTTTTACCGTCATGTCCCAGCATCAAATACCTTTTTTTAATTGATTGAAAACCCTGCATGTTCAGTTTGTTACTCCTGAACAGAGGAACAGAATCATAAAAAGTGCAATATGCTACCACAACTCTCCACTGAAGGAAGCTCTAGTTTGCCACGTCCCTCTTTCTGTTTCATGTTATCCTAACATCTTATCCACAACATTAACCAGGATAGCTTTGCTAACACTGTTCAGTCATCATCAGTGAGGAGAACTCATGAGCATCGTCATGCCCAGCAATTCTGACTGGTCAAAATGATGTTTGAGATATCCACAACTTTCACCCTTTTCATTCAACATGTGACGAATCAAGTGTGATTAACAAGGTATAACATTGTAGATATCTTGAATAAAAGTTTGTACTAGTCACAGTTCAATAACAACTAGTTAAAATGACAGTATTATCTGTAATGTCGATTCTGGATAGTCAAACCAAGCTAATACATGTTCAAAGGGTTTACCATACCCCCTCTTACGAGGCAAAGTCTGGAATTGTTAGGAGCTTATGATTTTATTACTTGAGCCAAAAGCTAAATTGATTCAGGACAGGGTTGAGACAGATTTTCTAATTACCATGGTTACCTGCCAGTGGGTGGGATGTATCTGACGGCAGTTTTGTTTGCTGTCTGACACATCCCATGGTCTATCCTACCAAACAGAATTTTTAAGTTGCTGTACTCGCCTGGGGTTATTGGTGCTATTCATGAGAGTAGCTTGAACCCACAATATAAAAATTTTTAAATGTTTCTTTCCACTATTTCACTCTATTCAACTATTGAACCAACATTTGCCAGAGTAAAGACAAGTCCTGCTTCACATTATGTCTGAGTTCAGAACAATATCCCGAGGCGGAGACAGAGGGCTCAAATAAGCTCCTTCGACTTCTGCGTCAACGTCCCGCTGACGTGTGGATGTGTGATGATCAAAGATAATGAGTGGCTTTCATGACACAGCATTATGTACATTTCTCAAAGGAGTTGGAAATCAAACTTGAGCGAATGGGGTTTGTTCAGATTAACAATTAGATTCATGTCTGAGTGACTGTGGCCAAGTCCAAATTGTGATAGCTTAAGGAGTGGGTCAGAGTTGCACATCTGCTCCTTCTTCCCATGTACATTGATTGGAACATACCAAGTGGTAAAGTCCTTATTGTGTGGGGAGTGAAGGCTAGCCCATGTTGTCTGATCCCATGGGGGGGAGGAAGGAGCACTAAAGCACTGTTACTTTATGTATGACATAAATAGAAATAAATAATAATTATTATATATACTAATGAATAAAGTTCGATTGATTGATTGAGCACACACTGTGACATCACAGAGCTGTATTGGTGGCCAAAACTGAACCTTCACCATATTAGGCAGGTTGTCTTTATGTTACGGTTGTTCGTATCTGTATGTAGTCAGTTCTATATTTCCTGTCTGTCAGTGCTTATTTCTTCTCTGACATGTTTGATTCTCTGGACACTTTGATAAGTGGAGTACCACCTAGACGAGTAACAATATCTCAACCTTTTCTTCAATATCGTCTTTTACGCTCCCTGTCAAGCATGTTTTTCAGAAATTACGTGAGCACTTAGGCACTGACACTTGACATTTTGAAGGTTGGTCTCTTGAAATGTTGGCAATCACGGAAATGCTTTTAGTGTCCTTTCAGTCAGGATTAATGTGTCATAAAAAACGCAGCAAGACATCTCTAAGACTATGAACTCACACACGAGCCTGAACTCGCACACAAACAAATAATATCCAATGTTCTGAAATTTCGCCATAATCGTACTGCAAATGTAGACTGTGCACCCTTTGATAGTCAGTGTTTGATGCTTATTAGCACACACTGTATGCTAAGTGCCACTCTTCAGATCTTTGAAAGCGGGAGAAGCACGGTGTTGCCTCAGTACAAGAAGGTTCCAAGTTGAAAGGATTGAGTATTCTATCCCGTTTCTATCCGGGTTTGCATGAGCTTCCTCTGCGTACTGTAGCGTCCTCCTACAGTCTGAAAGATGGAAAGTGACTCTAAATTGTATGTATGAATGTGTGGGTGAATGGTTGTTTGTCTCAAAGTGTTGGCCCCAGTGAAAACTGCCGAATTACCCAGGTCGTATGGCCCAATGTAGTGCTGAGAGACTCCAGCCCATCCATAATCCTGAACAGCAAAATCTGTAACAGAAAACCAGACCTACGCTATCGTCCCCGACATCAAGAGTATATCACCCAAAACTCCTCTATCTCCCGTGTTGTACAAAAAATCCCCCTGATTTGAATTCCTCAAATTAAATGTGAATTTTTGTTTTCAAAAAACAATATTTTACGTAAAGAAATCGCCTCTCTGGTGACGTTGAAGAAACAAGTTATTATCTTATGGCTATGACTTAATTAAGCGTGGGAACAACTTATTTTCTGGTGGCCATGACTTATAAGGCATGGGAAGGCGACGACTAAATACTGGTTTGGAAGGAGTTATTATAATCTGGTGGCCACGACTTCAGGCCAAACATTAGGCAAGTGGTTATAATGTTATGGCTAATCCACTCCTCCCATTTCATGTCAAAGATTTCTATCAATAGAAAGTCAGTTCACAGTACAAAAAAAAGGATTAAATTGTAATGTTAAATGTGACACGCAATGGTTTGGGGCCAAAGTCTTTCTGTTGACCTTCCTCCTACTCAATTCTCCGCCCCGTCTCTCTCTCTTTTATCCTATGAATGATGCATAGGCAGCTGGGCAGATGAAGTATACATTGAAAATGAGCCGTGACCTTTGCTGATAGGCTTAAAGCCAGAAACATGCCATTAATTCACTTGGCTGTGAGCTCCGGGCTCAGAAACCTTTTCCTTGAAAATATTATGGAGATTGCCTCTGCCTGGTAGAGAACGGGTCCACTTTGTTTGATTTGAAACTCGTGCTTTTTGCATTATAGATTAAAGGCAATGGGCCAAAGTTCTACCCTCAGATCAGCTTCGGAGCTTCGGTTCTAAAAAGGAATATTCAGTAATAAAGTCAGAATCAGACGTCAGACTCTTCACTGAAATTGGCGTTCAGGAAGGATTAATAACTTTGCTGAGGGGGAAATATTGTAGAATCTACTGATGCATGCTGGGACGGAAGAGAATCAACTGCTACATGAGTCACCGGTGTTTGTACTTGATTGCAGCGTTATGTTCCCGGTGAACCGAACATGAAGCAGCTAAATGCAGCCTCTCATTGAAAAGAAAGTATATTATGTAATAAGTGGTTCTAGTTACGTACTCCAGTTCTTATTAACCATCCACCACTGCATACATGTAGGCGTGGATAGTAACTAAGTACATTTAATCAAGTTCTATACTTACTTACTAGTACTTGTACTTTGCGTATTTTCTATTTCATGCAACACTGTAAAATGTATTAAGTTAGGTTAGATTGCCTCAAAATTACTTTGTGCACTGTAAAAGATTATTTGTTCACTTGTAACATAAATAAACATAAATCAATGACTCTGAAATTAAAGTTGAAAATGCTTATTTTAATTTTGTCACCAGTGAAAGTTATTCTTTTAAATCACTGATTCCCTTAATTATACCATATGATATTTACCAAAACAGCAATAAAATAGTGTTAGTTTTGAGCAGTAATAAATAAATTTTTTCTTTGTTTCTTCATTTTTATTTATTTTTTTATTTTGTGAAGGAACAACCACCAAAAAGTTTAAGTTTTTGAAAAAGGTATAAACAATTTCCATAGCAGGAATTTCAATTTCCAGTTAAATGAAAATTCTTGAAAAACTAACTGAATAATTTGCTGTTGCATCACAGCAAGGAAACATTTTTTCACAAAATTTATTTAAATTTTGTCTCAACATTACCTTAAATAAAAGTAGCATTTAAAAGTTTGTGTTGTTAATCATTTTTGTCCTCTTTGCTTCAGTTTTCAGATCTGTTTAGGTTTGGTTCATCAGGTCTAGAATGAGCTACACTCTAAAATAGACTAAACCAGGATTGGGTCGAATCATTTTCAACATATTATTTGTGAAGATGGCGCCGCAGAAGCTGCGCTCTCTAGTACTTGTCTGTTTTTCTTTATTTGTCTCATTTACATTGACCCTTCTGTGATCACATATTCCAGACAGGAACTTTTAAACATCAACCAATCAACTAGGAAAACGACGACTGGTTAACCTGGGTCAGCTTCTAGTTGGGGGAGCAGCAGCTCTCTGTGGGACCTACCGGAGAGATCGGAGGGGGAAGCGTGCCGGTGCGCTCGTTAAACTGCGTCAGCGGGGATTACGAACGGCGCTCCCCCGAATTCACCTTGCGAATGTCCGCTCTCTGGCTAATGAGATGGACGAACTGCTGCTGCTCAATTCAACCAACTCGGACTTTCGCAGTTCCGCCGCCCTATGCTTCACTGAAACCTGGCTCAGTGAGCACATCCCGGACAACGCGCTTCACCTGCCGGCTTCCAGCTGCTCCGAGTGGACCGCGTAACGGCGCTCTGGGGAAAGACGATGGGAGGCGGTGTCTGCCTCTATATTAATGAAGGTTGGTGCACGGATGTTAGAAACGTTATTCGTCAACCGCAAGCAGTTTTATTATCCGCGGGAGATTTCCTCCTTCATACTGGCTGGAGTTTACATCCCACCTCAGGCCTGCATTAGTGAGGAGTTACAACGCCTCGCTGACCAGATTACTGTTCTGGATGGTGAACACCCAGATTCTCTACATCATTCTTGGAGACTTTAATAGAGCAAACCTCAGCCAGGGACTGCCAAAATATAGAGGACACATCACGTGTCCCACCAGGAACACTAACACGCTGGACCACTGCTACACCAGAATAAAGGATGCATATCGCTCTGTTCACCGTGCAGCTAAATCTGCTAAGCCTGTTGTCAAGACTGTCAAGAGGTGGACCCACGAGGCAAAGCTGGAGCCAAAGGCCTGCTTTGACTAGACTGATTGGAGTGTCTTTGAGGATGCTGCCTCAGACCTGGATGACCTGACCTGCCTCAGGTGTTGCTGATCCAGTTTTACACTTCAATTATCCAGTCTGTTCTCTGCACATCCGTCACTGTTTGGTTTGGATCTGCTAACAAACAGGACAGAAAAAGACTACAACGGACAATTAGATCTGCAGAAAAAAATCATCGGATCCAACCTGCCCTCCATCTAGGACTTATACTCTTCCAGAGTCAGGAAACGGGTAGGAAAGATCGCTGCAGACCCAACCTCAAACCAGTGTCAGTGTTGTACAATAACCTGGATAACCTAATTATACAATAACCCGTCCAACTGTCATTACTCTGGCATCTTTGCACTCTTATATATTTATATATACATATTAACACATACATATTTAAATGTATATAGCCTGTACACCAGAACATCTCCATTTGTTTATAGCTTGTATATTTGTTTATTATCTTGTCCATTCATTTTATAATTATTTTATGACGTTCGTACTGTGAGAGCTCATTTAACCAGAGTCAAATTCCTTGTATCTATATTCATGGCCAATAAAGCTGATTCTGATAACTCAAATTTTTTACAATGTACTGTAAAATGCAATAACTTGGCTCAGCTTTAAAAAATTGAGAAATAGATTGCCTTAAAATTACAAGAGAAAGTAAATTGTTAAATTTAAGCCGATAAACTAAAGGAAGTTTGTTCAGTTTTAACAACTTAATTTGAATTATTATTCTACTTTACTCGGTAATTACGAGGCAAGCAAGTCAAACAAACTTATTCCATTTTAGAGTGTATCATTGATTGTCTCAGCAGAGCACACAGTTATGGTAAATTCACAACACAGCCTGTTTTCACGACTATTTTTCATTTACTTCAATACACTGTAAAAGTCAGGTAAAAAAAGAATAGTCAAGTTGTAAAAGTCCGACACTAGGGGGAGCTTTATTTCAAAAACATTTCGGGCCATATTTCATCCGCAGGTGCCATTAAGTCTAAATTTAATGTAAATGAATCAAGTTGCACAGATCTATCTTGGTTATATCATATTTTCATACGTAGTTAATATTTTACTATAGAGGGGAGCATTTTTATGAAAAACATTGTTTTCGGGTTGAAACTTAAAGTGAATGTAATGGATCATTTACCAACCTGGACCTTAGTGCTACGAAGAACTGGATTAATTTGGGGAAAGATTGGTTTCCTATTTGCGACATTAAGGGAAGCTTTAGCTTCAAAAGTTTTCGGCCAGCAATTTCTCAACCACTGGTCCAATTTTTTTTACAAATTTGGTGCATGTATAGACTCGCAGAGATCTTTATTGTTTATACCGTATTTTATATTTGACTCTTTTAGTATATATTTTACTCACTAGGGGGAGCCTTTTTATGAAAAACACTTTTTGGACACAAAACTTCACATTTAATTTGAGGAGCTCAAACAGGGGGATTGCTTGTACAACGCAGAAAATTGGGTAATTTTCTGAGATATACCCTTGCGGTTAAGGGCAACATCATAAATGTGGTTATGAAATGCTGATCTAATAAATCATATGCGATGTAAAGGTGTAGATCAGGATATGTGTGCTTATACTATACGGTCAGATCGTCAGGCCAGAACCTGAGTACATACACTGTAAGTGTAAAAAAAAAAGGATAAAACTACGGTCTGTTCTGGCTACTAACAATCGATTAAGGCATTCATAATCATTTGTTAATTGTGTGCCAAAACCTCCAAAGAAAAAAGGGGTTCCAGCGTACATTGACTCGTAGGTGGATATACGGACGTGTATTCAGTACGCATTCTGCAGAGAAGTTGGAGGCAGCTAGTTGCGTTTCACTGTATAAAGTGATAACTTGATAGCTAGAACCGTCCTGACACGTAAGAACTTTTCTTTTTCTTCCTTGCTGTGCTGTTGCTACCAGCCAAAACTGCGCTTCCTACTTTATGACCACTTGCACGACACGATGCACGACGGTTCCCAAACTCGATCCAGTACCATAGTGAGCCAAGCCGCTCAACTTAAGAACAGCCAATCAGCCGAATGTTCCTTGCTTCCAAATCTATATACGGCTTTGACCTCGAGTATAAATGGCCATTTATTCTATGGCATTGGTTTTGAAGTTACACTGCCATCTAGTGGCTCGGAATGCTCACCACATCATTTGTCATTTATGGCAGATCTGTGTGTAAATGCATCATTTTGACAAGAAGTCAAAAGTGAACGGAAGCCTCTTTCACCGCTAAATGAACGCGTATCTATGAATGCTGACTGTTGTTGTAAAACATTTTTGAAAGGTGCAGTACTGTATAAGTACAGTCCATTTAGTCCATTTAGTCCATATAGATATACACCACAATGGTTAAGGAGTCGGACCATTGGGTTAAATGTTTCTAAGAACATATTTTTTTCCGACAAAGATGTAAGAGCCAAAGAATATTACATGATAATCCCAAAGTGAGATAGAGAAGGAACGTTTAAGGAGGGGCTGCTGGAATGTTCTGTCCCAATCAGGAGACAAACATGCTATAAAGACAGCGCTGCATGTGCGTCATCACCGACCCAAGACTCTCTATCACAGCTGGAGCTCCAGGGAAATGTCTCACTTACAGTTTTCCCTAAAATGACTGCTTTTGTGTTTCTTGTGCTTCAGAGCGATGGGCGCTTCTCAACGGCCAAGGAGAGAGTTCTACGGGGAGGGGGAAGTGGAGGCGAAGGTTAAACAGCATCAGTATGTAATGCATATGTTTGAAATTTACATCTTTACATCACTTTACATGACTTTTTAACTTTATTCCGTATTTCCTTGTTTTGTACCTTGCATCGCTGATAGGAGATGCGCTGAAATGTCTTTGTACATGTCTGCAAAGACAAAAAAAAGTATTCCATTCTATATGGAAGGAGGACGACTGTTTGCTCCAGCAGTCGTCCTCCTTTTCTGTCACAACCTTCTACCTTCCTGTCCTCTAACAATGTCCATGAATATTGTCTTTGGCCTTCACTGTTTTCTCCCTCTTCCCAACTATAGGTTCCAGAGAGAAATCCTGGGAGAAAATGCCACCTCTAGCAAATTTGGGTGTAAACAATGCAGCCGTACTTCACACATGGTTGCCACGCTTTCAGATAACTACCCACGCATGTCTTGAATGGTAATGTCGAGGGATGATTATGATCATGGTTATTATCTAATACCGATCTTAAATACAGGCAAGGGTCAAAACCAGAATGCATCTAAATACACAGAAAACTATCCAGAGGATAGGGCAGCATAGGAGTCCAAAACACAGGCACCGAGGGTTTGGTACTCAGGTAAGTATACAAACCCCAAAACAGTAAATTAAAAAACAGTTCCATCAGAGAAGAAAAGAGGAATAATTTATATATAATTTATTTTACAGCAGATATGTGATAATGAGTCTATTAGAAAGTCTTTGGCGCTCAGACTCCTCAGGGAGATTGTGACCGAGGGGTCTATGCCCTGAGAAGCGGCGTAGAATATCCCCCCTCTGGAGACTGGATACTGGTGGTGGTGGCTGATGACCCTGCTAAGGCTGGATCCATCAGACCCTGACTAGGTGGTGAAGGGGGTGCAAACTAGCAGCATGCAAGAACTAGATGGATGGAGTCACATTTAAAGACAGCAGCTGATGGTGATGAGGTGACGAAGAGGCTTAGCATGCAGGTGCAATATTGCTTGTTTAATTGCAAAAAACAGTTTGTAAAATGTCCAGTAGGTTTTGTCCAAGGATTTTCAGGACGTGTATGAAAAAGTCGGAGTGCAGTCCATCGTTCACATGCAGAGATAGATTTGTCACGCCGGCAGGAAACTGGCAGAGTCTCTTAATCACAATCTGCAACATCATTCAGTGGGAGGGATGGAGCAGCACAGATGCAGACCGCCGTCAATTGTTGTCATGTGACCCCCCACTCTGAAGCCCTGAGCCACTGACTGATGGCGGCCACATTAAAATCATGAACTGTGTCTGTGAATGGCAATGGTTGCTTGGCCATCTAAAAACACGGTAAAACCACACAAGTGCAAAACAACAGTATCGGAAACTCTCCAAAAAAAAAAAAGATTGGGTGGACTTCATTCAAAATAAACATCAACAAAGAACAGAAGCATGATGGCGCGGAAAGAACGACACCAAAGGCAGTGGCAGATGACCTCGCTTGCATGCAGGCATGTAGTGTTGATTTTCAGGAGCGTGTTTGTTCTTGCTGGGGATCAGTGATCAGCGAGGAATGTTTTCACAATACACTGAACTTTTTGGTAACGGAAAGACAAATAATATCCCATTTAGAAAACACGGCAACAATGTCTTCCTGCCAAAGTATCACGGAGTCACCCAACTGGGAATAAAGAGCTCATGAGAACTCGAGGCAGGAAATTAACCAACCTCCTTCTTCTTTCCATGGAGAGCATGGACAATACAGAAGTCTTTGGTACACACAGGATTTGTACCTGCGGTCAGAGAGGAACTGTAGGATGTGTTGTAAATTCCCATTTGTTAAAATGTCAACAGACGATTCCACCCAAGGAGAATTGATCTGAAAATAGCCAAGAAGAACCGTGATGATGATGAAGTGTCATAAGAGTGGCGACAAGAATGACTAACACTCAATCCGCCAACCTTCTATCCTCTGATGAACCCACTTCCTTTATCTTCCTTTCTCTTTTGATTAGGCTCTGTCCTTCTCCGCTCCGTCTCCTCATCTAAAAAGAAAAGTGCGACTTGGCCTCCAGATCTCAAGATAAAAATGTAATTTGCTTTCCTTCTGCGGTGTTGTCTGTGTGTCTGTGCCGAGATGAAAAGACTCTTCAAAGAGGAGAGGATGGAAGGAGTCTCAGAGTGATAAGAGGGAAGGAGAGGTCAGCAGGGACGGAAGGGGAGTTGAAGTTCAGGATATGAAAAATGATGGCATGAATCAACATCGGTAGTCCGGTCTTCGTATTGTTTATAGGCCGGATCTTAAAACCCTCTATGCGCTGGACTTTAAGAAAATATTCAATTTTGATATCAATAATTCAAATGGCTGTAGCTTGGAAGTGGTTACAGATAAGGGCATTCTGAAAATGAGAAAAATATTGAATATGATCCAAAGTTTATGATGGGAGTAAATGCACTCTTCTAATTTGCATATTGGGACATGACAGGGTGGCGGCCATATTGGATTGCATAACGTTCAGTTAATCTGAACTTTGAATATATTTACATAGAAGATTTTTTTAGTTTTTTTTGTCATCTTATCCTAGAAATATGAACCAGAAAATCAGTAGAAAGTAAACTAACAGGGGTAAAATGTAGTTTAGTAGCTCTTTAACCAAGTAGCAGAGTATCCAAATCTGTCCTTATCTATCGAGATGGCATTGTTTGTAGTGCTTCAAAGTGTGATATCTCTCATTCCAAGGCACAGCACACGGAGCTACTTCACACCGACTGCACCTGAACTGTGTCTGGCGACGAGCTTTCGGACGGGTGCGATCTGAACACACTGCACAATCTGGACGATCGTCAGTACTGCGAAGCCAGTGTTGTTCAGTGAGCCTCTGTGGCATTTCTCCCCTTGCATTGAAGGCCTTCCTCCTTTTTTGCCCTCCTTTTTGGAGTAGCCCTCAAGCAAACAAGTTATTATTTCCTGAATGAAAGCCTTTAGTGGTTTGTGTGGAACAGGATTTCTTAACACGTGTTGCCATGAATAGATGACAGCATAGTGAGACGCTTCGAGTCATGCCATGCACAAGCCAGCAGTTTATCCTGTCACATGAACACTGGGTCATCTCCCTTTCTCAAAGGCAACTGGTCCGGTTTCAACCCCTTTGCCATCCCTGTTGCAGTTCACTGTCCCACACAATCCAGGTGCGATAGCTGCTAACTCGTCAGCTATGGCTGGTGATGTGTAGTAGCTATCCATGTACACCACATGTCCTTTCCCTGTGTATGGGGCCATCAGCTGATGAACAATAAGATGGGTCGCGCCTAAATTGTCAGCATCATCTGTACGGTGTCCTGTGTAGACTGACCACTGTAACACGTACCCTGACCTGGCTTCACTCAAGATAAATGCTTTGTAGCTATATTTGTCAGGTTTTCTGGAGTTGTACATCTTCAAAGTTGACCTTCCCTTGAACGCAAGGGTCATTTCATCGAAAGACAGCTCCTTTATTGGACCATAGACAGCCGAAAAAACTACCAAATCAATTATTGGACGCATTTTGAACAGTATCATAGTCTGGCTGACCCCTCTCAACCTGTTCGTCATTATTTGCATAGTATAGGAAAGAGAGGATTAGCTCAAATCTGTTCCTTAACATCCCTTTGCTAAAACCAGGTGTATAAGTTGGCCAAAACTCTGCCCATCATACCACTGGTGGAATCTGGACTTTGGTTTTATTTTTTCACTGTTTAAGAACTGGTGAGCATATCTGTTAGTTTCATTAGTGATAAGGTCCCAGAAATCATTATTCAAAAATAAAGACAGGAAATCAATGGGTTTAGCATTTGTTAAATCCTTGTCTCCTCGATATCCAACTGGCTCATCAAACGGCCTGATCCACTCGTGATGCACTTCCTCATTCCTCAAATAAACCCAGCCATCATCATCGTTATTTACAGTGCTATTCGGACCACCCCTGCTGCTTCCACCGCTTTTTACTGGGTTACATTTTCCACCCATGCTGCCTTTACCACGTCTAGAAACTCTCCTAGGTATTCCCTGACACCCGGACCTCGGTCAGGCAAAGACTTGGAATTGTCATCTCTGACATGCGCTGCTTCGTGAACACCGTCTTTGTCGACGGACGCACCGCCACTATGCACAGATGCACCGTCACTTTCAATGTCTCTAGACGACGGATTGTCATCCTCAGAAGGCAAATATTCCTCTCCAGAATAAGAGTCGGCCAGTTCCTGACAAACTACAGCATCGTCACTGAACAGACATCTCAACATTTTCTATGCTTTTTCTATGTAATTCAATCTGTATCGCTGACTACAGGCACTTCCTCATCGATTTCCTCATACACTTTGTATGAACAAATGCCCAGAAATGGTGTTAGGATTGAAGCAGCACGTCTGCAATCTAGTGGTGGAAAGTGGTAACAAGAGTATAGCAATTTTGCGGCTTTGGCGATTAAAGTGTCCCGGAAAGAATTTTTAAAGAATGTCCGCTTTTGTTCACTATTGTTCCAAGTCTCCAAGTCTTTTCCATTGGTAGATAAAGGGTCTTACAGTGGATCTGTGAATTCCCCAGAACTCCCAGAATTAAGGAACAGTTTTGGAACCCTTCTCAGATTGATGGATTTCAATCACTTTCTGTTTTTTCTTTCAATTTTGGCATATTGTGCTAGTGGTGAGACCTGATGAGTCAGTGTCCTGCTTCTGAAGATGGTCTACTGAAGTGATGTGTGAAACAGGCCTGGTTGTGAGCTAGCATTACCCGTTGCTGTTTTGACCATCATACATTGGAAAAATGGTCCATTCAATAACGCAAAAATGCGCTTTCGGTGTAATATTCAGTCTAATAGTGATGTGTCGTTCGCAAACGAGCCAGCCCAAGGAGCTGATACTTTTTAGCTAACGAAAAGAGCAGACTCACGTCGGGGAGAGCCGAATGTTCAGAAGCTCCTTATCAGCTCTGCTGAGAAGCCATGCAGGCTGGGGCGGGACATTAGTCTAATGGGCACACCATGGCGCCAATCACATGCCAGGACAGACTAGGATCGTGCCATTACGTAAGATAAGGAAGAGGGGCAGACTCTCCAAAGACAGCGAGTATAGTGGTACAGGCCAGGTACACACAGAGAAAAGAGATGATTGTTCAGTTGTTCATTTAAAGGTTTGATTAAACTCTTAATATTGTTTAACAGTGTATTTTTTCTTTATAACGAATAAAATGCATAAAAATTATGCTTTTATGAAAACACTGACTGAAAAATTGCTGACCAACATACAAACCATTCATAAATGCTACATTAGGCTAAAATGGAAGGCTCCGAGTGATACTAAATGAAGAGCCGTATGAGCCGGCTCTTCTAAGGGGGCTGAGACAAAAGAACGAATCTTTGAAAAGAGATGGACTTCCCATCACTACAGTCTAGGGGCAGCAAGAGAAGTGCTGAAAGTCTTCATAGCTTTCCCAGCAATAAAAA
Organism: Lophius piscatorius; assembly: GCA_009660295.1. Lineage (NCBI taxonomy): Eukaryota > Metazoa > Chordata > Actinopteri > Lophiiformes > Lophiidae > Lophius > Lophius piscatorius. Next base: position 1,274 of record VRLP01006186.1, on the reverse strand, counting down.
GAGGAGAAAGACCCACTGCTCCATGTTGCCTTATAACTGAAATTATATCAAGAGTAGAGTAATTAAATTTTTTTATTGTTTAAAAAGACAAAAAAAGAGGGTCTACAAGTCTCAATATTTGGAGTTCCCTATGAAAAAAAAGTTTCCCGGGGGGAAGTCACCTTTAAGCGTCCTTTCTTAAACATTTCCATTATGTTTTTTTAAACACTCCAAATTATGCGAAAGTGATGTCAAATTGATGAATGTGTTTTCTTAATTAGCATGTGTTTTGTCTGTTTGCATGTTTGTCTTTCTTCCTGTGGTTTCTGCAGATTTCTAAAGAGCTTTTCATATCAGAGCGTTTATTGTCATTTTCATAGTTAAAACAAGAAAATATATAATGTAGTACATATAAAATAAAGACATCTCAAGATATAAAAAATACAAGGGACGCAATAAAGATATCACAAGAAAAAAAAACCATATAAAGCAGAATATACAAGTTTTTGGATCAGTAACACACGATTTCCTTAACATATCCATTAAAATTGAAGAATTTTGTATCAACATCCCAGATTCTGCAAAATGGCATCAACAGATCTTCAGGCGGCTGCATATATTGAGAGAAATGAAAAAATGAGAGAGGATACTTTTTACTGATCTCCAATTCCTCCAGTGGAACATATTCCTGCACAAAGGATATTAAACTTGGTTATTACATTTACATGTCACAGATGGCAGTTTCTGTGAATGTTCCACAATGTTTGGAACATTTTGTCTGCGTACATCGTTATCTCATCCAGCGTGCAACCGTCTGGTTATTTTTATGTTCTTACAATTGTGTCATTCCTTCAGAGTTTAAAGCATCTAGGAGTATTTTATGCCCATTTACTGCAAATACATGAACATATGGACTCATCTTTTCTGAAGGGTTGGACGGGAATCATGTTTTGTATTCACAAATTATTACGTTTTTCTGTTGATATCAAGTTGAGTTTACTATTAATGTTATATAAATATACTAGTTAGTTAAAAATATAATTATGAAAGTTTATTCTTTTTCAGAGTCAGAGCCAATGTGCTTACACACATACACACACACATAATAATAATAATACATTTAATTTATAATGCACTTTACATTTGGATCAAATCTCAAAGTGCTACAAAGCAAAAGCAGCATAAAAAATAAAATAACTATATAAAAGCCTGACCAAAAAGCAGCAATGTTAATTAAAGTTATAGGTTCTGCTAAAAAGGAAAGTTTTAAGTCCTTTTTTAAATGTGTCAGTCAT
>VRLP01006185.1:0-27500 GCA_009660295.1 Lophius piscatorius | reverse complement strand
GATCATTTTTTCATCTTTTATACACGCGTTGACCCACGTGCAAGGAAGAACGGGATTGATTTTGGGAAAGGTTTGTTATGACACCGGTTTGGGCATTATTGCTGAAAGTTCCTGGGCCATAATTTCTCAATAGTTGGTCCCATTAAGTCAAAATGTGGTGAATATGAATCAACCTCGAGAAAATGTATCTTGTAAATATAAATTTATTGTAGTAGTTAATATTTTACTCACCTGTGGGGGCTTTTTTTTTTATTAAATTTTATTTTATTTTTACAAAAAACACTGTTTTCCGGACATAACAATTTTATGCTCACATAGACCTTAGTGCGAGGAAGAACTGGATTGCTTTGGGAAAGGTTGGTTTAGTATATCTGACACTAGAGGGGGCTTTAGCCTCTAGAGTTTTCGGCCGATCATTTCTCAACCGTTTGTCCAATTTAGTGGATATTTGGTGCAGATAAATCGACTCAAGGGGATCTTTCTTGTAGATATCATATTTTACTGAAAACGTTGATGCTTTACTAAAAGGGGGGGGGCTTTCTGCCCGAAAAACAATGTTTTTTTGGACATAACTTCACATTAAATTTTAGGAGTTCAATCAAGACAATTTCTTGTACAACGCAGGGGATTCGGGACTTTTTCGGGGATATAACTTTCCTTTCGGGGTCGTCATCTTGGGACTACTTTTCTTTTTAAACTCACCGTTGAACTGGGTGTATTGGTGCCATATCCTGAGGAAGGCAGAGAAGCCAGGGACCATCGTCGACCATCGGCCCTAAAGAGAAAAACAACAGTTGTGGAACTGGGAGAACATAGACTGAAAGAATCAAAAACTATAAAAACCGTTGAGTCTATCCTGCTGACACTTCCTCTCGAGTGATCTATTACATCTCCTCTTTTATCCCTTCCTCCAGTCTGCCACTTCCTCTGAGGGACTAATTAGGGTTACGATCTTAAATCTCGCACCTCCTCTCATTCATCCCGGCACTCGGCGTGAACAGCAGAGGATGAAGTCATGGCAGAGGAAAGAAGTTTCTTTTTGGAAGTTTGTGAGGGTTTTTTGTAAGAATAATCCTACTATCAGTTTCCTTTCACAACATTGTACTGTACTTGTAACGTGTGGACTACTATGTGAATAAAAAATGGGAGGCCAACCTGCGAGAAGAGGCGAAAGAAAAGTGGGCGGGTCCACTCGGTGAGAAGTTGCGTGGGCTGTCCAGTGGACTGCTTCCTGTTGATATACATACGGACAGAATACAATAGTAAATAAACACAAGCAGTCCTTACTTTCTTAGTTAGCAGATGTTTTTTAAGATTACACTTTTACATTTTACACAATATGATGCAAGGAGCTAAACCTTAAACATCCATTGTAGGAAAAATTCTATATGCACATAAATGCATTGGTAAGAATAATCTAAAGAGATCCAATATTAAAATAAAACATAAAGACAAGGGCTAGTTTCACTGTAATTTACTTTTGATACTTTGAGCTTGTTTCAAGAACAACATTTTCATACTGTTACTTTTGTAAGGTTGGAATGAAGGGCTTTATAATGGAAGTATGAGTTTGAATATTGTCACAGTGTATTTATTTCATTTCACTTTAAAACATCCTGCAGAAACATGTTTCCAACAATTAAAAGAAGGATAAACTACAAATTAACTGTATCAGCAATTAGATTTATACAAAAAAAAAAATACAGCAAGAAAGAATTAAAGATTCTGAAAACAGATTTAAGACGTAAAATAATATTAATAATTATATTTTATGGGTTCGATTGAACATGACACTAAAGGCATTTTAACTGTTGTTAAAGGAGAGTGTTTAGTTTAGGATTTCACTTTCTTCTAAATAAGCCTGAAAGTTATTCGCATCTCATTTGGCTTCCCAACTTCCAAGGAAATGTTGCATTCGCTCCACCAGCATCGAGAATACAAAGTAAAAATCCACTCTTCGTACATTTGTAAACTTAAGTCTGACCTTGCTACCGTGAAGTCTCAAGTTATATAAATGCCATCGACCTTTCTTCTGCATCGGTGCAGCGAGGTTATTTTTCTTCCCAGTACATTTTCAAAACATTATAGGATTTTACATAAAGAAGAAGAATGTACACTACTTTCAAAAAATGCTTCATGTCTGAATGAGTCAACAGGCTTTAAATCCAGTTAACCCTCTACTCTTGAGTCATGCGAAACTAAGCAAAGTAAATACAGATTTGTTTACAGCTTGATATTTTCCATTTTAAACTATAATTACTGCCTTGTGGCCGAAAGCCTCTGCAGTCAATTTGCAGTTAATAACCATTTCTCTGTTTTCTTTTCATGGGCCATAGGATCATTAAACACCGACAGAAAATAACCTGTGTGCAATAATCATGCCTACAAGTGCAATATCCCTTCTGTTTAACATTTGCTACTGGTTTTTAGTCCAATACTGTCTTTGAGTGCAGCGGGCTGAAGACGAGAGCGAGTAAACTTCCTCCATTGAGCATTATTTTAGTGCGTAAATTAGTACCGCTGTCTTCTATTGGTTGTTGTTTTTTTGTGGTTGTTTTTCTTGTATTTATGTTCTATCTTGTGTTTTCAATGCACCGACCCGTAACAGCACTCCTAGCTCCGTTGTATTCTATACAATGACAGTAAAGCTTCATATCTCTTGTGTCTGTCCAGGATCACTGACATGTATAAAGAGCTTTATAATCCCCACAGTCTCAAAGTAGGCACATAAGATCTGTGTCATTAGTTAAGTGTCTGACCAAATGTGAAGGACAGTGACTCCTCCCTCTCCTCGACAGTCCCTGAGTTACGATGTTGCCATCTCGACCTTCGGCCACCAAAGTCAGAGCACTAAATCCAGTTCATACTTGATTCCAAGTGGAGGCTTGTGTCAAATTTGAAGAACATCCTTCAAGACATTCGTGAGATTTGGGCCGAAAAAGCGAAATTCCTCCGGCCATAGCGATCACCGACACAGACCAAAGGCATGAAAACTAAATACAATGAGCTGAATATATTGCTTAATCATGCATTGCACCAGAACTATAACTGTTATGTACTGACCTATGTGTCCAGGCAGCGGAGAGTGCGGCCGTGGCAGGGTGGGAGAGGTACTGGTCAGGATGAGGCTTTTCCGGTTGCTGGTCCTGCAACTAGATCATATATGAAAAGCACATTAATATTTGTCTTCATTAGAGTCGACGCTCCATCAAGACCAGGCGGACGATAGCCGGCGCACACACCACTGAGTGACCCCCAACCGTCTTTGTTTGGCCCTGAGTCTGTGTGCTCACTTGTCACCATGAGTAAATGTATGGCTTACAGTACCCAATGCATGAGTCTCAGCGTATATCTGTCTTTATCTGGAACACTGGAGTTCTTCTGTGTGCTGTTGGCAGCCCATAACGCAAGACTTTATTGACATCCGCCCACCCACAAGGGAGAGCGACAAAGCAACAAAGATTTTTAATTTCCTCTGGGTCCAGCCACGCGACAGCTGCCGCCATGAAATATAATGGCAGGAGTGATTAGACATATGGAGAGGAAGAAAAGGAGCAGGGAGGACAGGTATGGAACACAATTAAGAACTGGAATTATTGAACCATAAAGGCTCCGTTCGCCTCTCCTGCTGCTTCCATCAGATGCGTCTTTGAGTTTCACAAAGGAGCGCGCCGGCAGAAAAGCGCACGGCCTGCTGTTTAACGTGGAACCTTGTAAGATAAGATACAACTTTATTGATCCCCGAGGAAATTCATGCGCCAGAGGACGCTCAAAATTACAGTCCCGATAAATACAGTGAGTGAGTAAAAGAAGAATAGAATATCAACACAAGTGGAAATGTCAAAATGAGAGCGTATCGGATGTTAAAATACAAAAACCAGTGCCTACAGACAACAGCAGGATAATAAGGGTACTAGATCACAGAATGATAATACTTAAAATGAAATATAATATTGCATGTGGCGACTAGTCCTGGTTGTACACCGCCTCTCGCTCAGTGTCAGCTGGGATAGGCTCCAGACCCCCAAGACCCTGAAAAGGATGAGCGGTTGTGGATAATGAATGAATGAATAAATGAATGAAAAGAAAGAAGGAAGCTGATTTTTCAGGTGGTTGGGAGTGCTTATAAGCCTTTCGCTCCTCCATCTGTGCTCCACTAGGCTGTCAGACTAAATTTTCCAGTGCAGAAGCACATGTGACAAACAGTGTGAGTTTGCTCCATCTTGCATCAGCCGGCGCGCCGCTCTCCATTTGAGCAGGCCGATCAGCAAAGCACAGCAACACTTGTACAAATACAATAAAAAAAATAAAAAAACCTCCACAGTCACACAACACACTGTGTTTATTTGATACGTCTCCCAAGATCTGCAATCTATATGCTCATCTAACATCTCTCCCTCTGTTTGATGCAAGCCTTGGAGCACTCTGAAATCTCAAACCCCTGCTAGGATTTGATCAGTGGCGGCGCTGCTCTGCGGGCACCAGCTGGGGGGGGGAGCTTGTACTCAGCCTGGCAGAACAGAGGAGGATCATATTGAAATATTTAAGGGAAATGCATTAGCTTTGGATGGAGGGTTGTAAATGGCTTAATGCCGTGGCCTGCAACGGCACTCTGAGGAGGAGAACAGAGAAGGGGGGAAGTGGAGTAGAAGACGAAGTGAGGAGACTGGAAGTGCATACATTATATTCCTCTGATTTCATTTATGAGTCTTACGTGGTGTTTGTTTTGTTCTGTCCGAGCCCCCCCCCCTTCTAATCTTCTTTTCCTTTCATTAGCTCCTTAACCCATCGTCTCTCCATTCAACTCTTTAACTGCCGCGCTTCCGCAATCGGAAGCTGATTCACTCCAGCAGACATGCGTCAAGCTTCAATAACAAATATATTCTTAGCTTTGATTCCTGACTCACCACATCTACAGGAGCTCCACTCCACCGGTAAGTCCTCAACTGGCAGTGAATTCTCTAATGCTCAAACTTTTCATCCCAGTGAAAAATGTTTCCTGCCCTACCTGACTATTTTCGATGGGGTTTTTTTTTCAGCTATAATACATTTTTTTCCGGTATTTTTTGGTAACTCATTAAAACATCACTTTCTCTCTCGCCTACATTTATTTCACTTTCCATTATATTGTCCTTCACTATCGTTCGGCTATCTCCTTAATTACCTCTCTGACTGATGAATAATTGTACGGGAAGTCCGGATAATTCGCTCTACCCCTCTTACCATTACAACGTTGACCAAAGGCTAACAAAACGAAACCCACAAGGGCAAAGAAATCCGTATCTTATTGATATCTTACATAAAGCCAGAAGTCTGTTACAGCCAGAATTTCTTTATAACATTATTATCTTAAATGACTGCAGCAGAAGGCCATCTCGCCCAAAGCATAAGCACTGTAAAAGGACATAACTAGGGCTGTTGCTCTTTAGTCTGCACCCGAGCAGCCCAACTACTTATTTATCTCCGTTAAAGGTCACGTTACATCCTGCTTCCTCCGGCAAATGCCATGAGATGTAGGATAGAAGCAGCAGTCGAGGATGTTGGTGATTTTTTTTTGGATGTATTTCGTGAGATTCTTCTCTTGTCTTTTTGATTTTTACATGTTGCCAAAGTCAGTACAGTTTAAAGAGGGGCTACACCCCTAAACTCAATGTTATAAACACGCCATAGTCGTAGAACACACCATATAAAATCTTTTTGTATGGATGGATGTGCGTATAAAGCAGCAAATATACACTTGTGATAGCCGCTTAAAAACATGGCTTGTTGTAAAAACTGCCTGTATTGATCTTTTTGGGTCTTTTGAAGCACAAAAACTGTCAATACACCAATGGTATATTATCACCCAGTTCACTCAGATAGACTATCCTCTCACACACCGTCTCAGTTACCTGCTCTACAGGCCGCTGCATCAATTGATATCAGATACGCTTAATCAGGTAGCATCACCCATCCAATCACTGTCAGAGCTGCATGCTTTAAATATATCTCTCTCTCCAGATTCAGAATCACACAAAACCAGCATCTTTGACTACGTTCCAGTTTTCAGCAAAGCTCACAGTGAGAAACTGGTGCTGAAATTACATAATTAAGTTGTAGAGCTGACGATTCTAAGAAAAGTGACTCGAAAAACGTATCAAATATAACAAATAAGTCTTTGTTTTAATGTGAATGCCGGATTTACAATCCCTCATAATCCAGTGTGTAATCTATCATACACACCCAAAGTGTGTGTGACGGAGGAGCAGTGGTGATGCGTGTTGAGCCGTCAGTCGGACAGAGTGTGATTCATTGAGGTCAACGGCGCATGCTGCCATTGTGTCGGCCCGTGTTGGTGGACAACAGAGCTGGAGAGAAAGCTGTGAGTTAACGAAAAAACTATTATTATGGGAGACAGAAAGAGAAACAAAATGGGGAGGTGTGACGATAGAGTCATCTGCGATTTCCAAGAAAGATAAAGTCTGTGGGTTCGCAGGGTGTTTATGAATCCAGGTGGTCCAAAAGCACCAAGATGACAAACAGTAACAAAACACAAGAACGAGGGAGGGAGTGGGCAGCAGTGAGAAACACTGAAACAGAACATTGCCAGCTCAATGATGTCATACGTAGGGAGACACATTCATACATTTTTTACAGGGCATCTACTCATGAATTCTAGAATAGTCAGCTCTGAGGCGCTTTCCCATTGAAAGGAGTATGGGATTGGTCGAGGGGGGTGGCGTGGCAGTGCAAACATTCTCCACTGACTGGAGAGTGGACCACCATCCCACAGGATGACATCATCCAAAGGTTGTGCCAGTTCATAACCCTTTTTATGTCCTCACCAGGATAAATAAAAATAAAAGTTATTTTCTTTGCATATTTTATTTCTTTGAGGCATTTATTAATTTAACGTCCTAGATAATCTGAATTTAGCATAAAATGACAAATTGTTTGGTCAAACATGTTTTTAAACAGTAAAAAAACTAAAAAGAAAAAATATTCTCTGGGGAAATTTGCTATTTCATGCTTAACTGTCAATTTTAATTGTATTTTCTCCTCTTTTTTTGGTAAAGCTTGATATTTGTTTCTTGTCCACTGTCTTATTTGTCGTTCTCTGTACTTTTCGTTCTCCCTCCACACTAATTGTCTGTCTACCTCACCTGTGTCTCTCTCTGATTTCTCCTCGGCTGTGTCTCGTTGTCCTCGTTACTCAGTGTAATTAAGTCTGTCTTCTGTCAGATTCTCTGTTTAACATATCTTCATTTATATCTTCCTGCGACATCCTCGTGCGTTTTGCTCCTTGCGTTCCCTGAATCCTCTCTGTTATGTGTTTTTTTTACTCACTTGTTTATCATTATTTGCTACCTTATTATTTTCATCTGTTTTGCCTTAGTTTTTGGATGGACATTATTTTGCCTCTAGTGTTTAGTTTGTCTATTTTGAAAATCAGACTTTTTTCATGTAACATTGTATTTTGCATTTTAGTTTTTTTGTGTTTTTTGCGTTTAGGTCCTACATTTTTTTAACTAATCGTAACAGACTTAACTTAAATCTGATAGCCAGAAACATAACAAATGATAGCATGCACCAATAATAACAAAACAAAATACAACAATAACTCCATTGACTGTGCAATATTACTGTACATCACAAGATAATTGTCATTTGCAATATTAAGCTCATTATCATGTTAATTGTAAGCTATGGTTACATTTTCTTTTATTCACAAGTTTTCCATGTTACTTACTCACAGTTTGAGATCTCCCAGCCTCTAAAGTTCTTCCCAGAAATCTCACAGTAGGAGGTTGAGGTTATCATCAGGACGATGAAGCCCTCCACCTGTTCCCTAGACCCCTTTCCTACAGCCCTAGTGAAAACTAACATCTCTTCCATCTGAGGGCTCCACAGACGACTGACACATTTAAAAAAAGGACTTAAAACTTTCCTTTTTAGCAGAACCTATAACTTTAATTAACATTTCTGCTTTTTGGTCAGGTTTTTATATAGTTATTATTTTTTCTTTTTTAATGATGCTTTTATGTGCTTTTACTTTGAAGCACTTTGAGATTTGATCCAAATGTAAAGTGCATTATAAATTAAATGTATTATTATTATTATTATTAATAGTACGCACTCTTTCACACTTATTTGTAGGCACTGGTTTGCATTACTTTGATACACTTGATATTTACATTTCCACTTTTGTTCTTATACTCACTATATAATTTGTTACTGCGACCCTTAGCATTCTCCGGCACAAGAAATTCCTTCTGGATGAATAAAGTTCTATCTTATCTTATCTTAATTGTGATTGTAACTGAGTGCCGGCACTGGGGCATTAGTCTCTACCGTACACATATCCATGATGTGCATCCTCTCCTGGAAAACAACATTGTGTGGGTCCCTTTACACTGCCACAAAACTGTCATAACCTGCATACACTCACCATAACAATAAAAGTTATACAAACAACGACACTTGTGCACAGGTCGTTAAAAGCACACATTTTACACTTCCCAGAGAAACTCAGTCATAAGTTATGGAGTTTGGATGGAACAACTGCATAAACTGCCTGTCCAACTATAAAAACCCTACTATGGCTTGGTTAATTAGCTCAGTGCTATTGGGAATGATAGTTGTGTCCACAGAAGGATAGTTTTAAAAGGAGCTAAAAGATCAGATGGCACATAGTACATAATAACAGCCTCTATTTCAATACAGTGCACCACATTTCAGTGTCTGGCTCATTCTAACTTCAATTTCTCAGACACTATCTGTCACTGAAGTAAGTAACAGTTATCAGTGTCTTATCACTACAAGTGCTTTTTTTGTTTAGTCATTGTTGTTGTTGTTTTCAATCTTTATTTTAGCTGTTGTTTTGTGTTTTTCTTCTTTCCTTGTGCCTTAGATTTTAATGACACTATTGTTTTGTTATTGTTGGTTGCTTTCCATAGATTTATTATATTCTTGATTTGTGTGGACCCCAGGAAGAGTATTTGTTACATTTAGTGACTAAGGGGAATGCAAAATGAATAAATAAATTGTTGGGAATTGGTTACACAATAACATTACATTAAAATATATATATATATATATATATATATTATTTTTGTCTGTCTTCGGTTTGTACCAATATTGGTATAAACCATTTCATTAAAAATACATGCAGTTTGATCTTGCAGCAGATCATTAATTTTTCTATGCGTGTGAGCATGACATCAACATTGATTGAGCAAAATAAATGAGGGTTTAGAAATATTCTATTCATTGAAATAAAACAATGAATTACATTTGTAATATTTCAATATTCCCTCACCTGAAATGTTGTGAACTTATGTTAAGTAATAAGAATGACGAAGCAATTATAACAGTAACCTGTGCAATGGTCAACATCTCATCTTTTCCCGTCAGAAATGACTTTGAAATTCAAGGTTTTGTATTTTTCATTTTATGACTAAAATATTTTTTGTAAATGACTAAAAAATATAATGAAAAACAAAAAAAAAATAACTTCAGTAAAGACAATATCCAATTTGTACCCATTAAGTACCATATGGAAGTATTTTCATAATTGATAGTTTTTCATAATTTCCTAACAATACTAGAACCATATATATATATATATATATATAAACAATATCAATTCTCATATAAAGAGTGGTTATGAGTATATAAAGTTATTGGTTTTCATTTTGTTCATTATCTCCTAAATGACCTCTAATTAGCTCAATGTGTTTTCTTCTCATTTCATCTCCTCCTGTGAAGGTCCATCCACAAATATGAAAGCATCTAACTGCTCTATGACAGCAAGACAGCAGAACACATTTATTATGATTGATTACCACCAAAGTCGTAAAGAAATGTTCAGTATTAGACAAAATCAGTTCAAGGAAAGAGCTAATCCAGGATATAGACTGAAGGCTTGACGGAAGATCTTGAGGGGATGTTTAACTGTCTGCTGTCGGAAGCTTCGGACTGATGCTATAGACTCAGGCATTACCGTGTGTGTGTGTGTGTGTGTGTGTGTGTGTGTGTGTGTGTGTGTGTGTGTGTGTATGAGCTGTTGGACCATTACTGATTTTCAATTTGCATGCACTTGTGAGCTTGTGACAGGTGTCAGTGAGCGCATGTGCGTACTTAATATCTTTTTTATGGCAGCTCATTAACTCTGTGTGTGTGCGTGTGTGTGTGTGTGTGTGTGTGTGTGTGTGCGTGCGTGCTGTCTGTCAGTCATAGTGTCAACTTCTGCTCTATGTGCTGAATCACAGGGCAAAGAAGACACCAGACCTTCCTGAAGTTACACGATCACCCCATCCAGACTCACTTCCTGTCAGGTGACCTTTCTCTACCTCTCTGACTCTCGCTCTCTCCCTTAGGCCCTCTTAAAGGTAAGTGCATCTTTATAACTGTGGGAAATGAGATGGAAAGGGACAGGACAAAACGCTTCCCCTTTAATATAAAAATAGAAATAAAACAACTTTCCGCACCAGCAGTCTGGTCCTTGTTAATGAGTGCATCCTATTATCCAACATTCTTATTGCATCCAACAGGATCTGGATGGATCCAAAATCCTGGACAGTTGTCATAGAAAGCCATGTGGGGCATATTCACCCTGAGCATTAAGCTTTCAGATGGAGACTTATTTTTGATTGAGTGATGCTGGCTTTCAGCAGATGAGAGCAAACAGGTGATGTAAAAAATGTTTTTATGGAGGTGGGAAAAAGATGAACACCGTAATGAAACTAGGCAAGATTTGCATGCTATGAACCTTCTTGTTGCTATGCAATGTAGTACAGAGAGACATAAATAGAGGCATTAGCTGTAATTTCCCATGAAGAAAAGGCTAAAAAAAAAGAGGTGTGAATTTAACACATATCACATCTCATAGAAAACAGTTTAAGTAAAAAGTGAAGTAAATAAAGGTGAGGGTTAGTCCCAGATCTTAACCGACTTTAAAAACGTGTGAGACCACAGACATAAGGACAGTTTTAACCGACTTTTAACACGAGCTCTCACAGAAACTCGCGTGACCAAACGTGACTTCAGAAGAAAACAACCACGGAGGGCTATTTACTTCCTTGTCGGTTCTATTGTGATATATCTTGCATGAGACGTTAATAATCTGCCTAGCTAGGGGTAAAGGCACGTTCGGTGTTTTTGTTCGCCGTAAAAGTACGCAACATTCGGTTATGACGCTTCCCGGTCTGCTGGCTCTCCTTGGCTATTGCAGGTATTCCGTCGGAGGCGACTCGATCAGGTGATTCGAGATCGGGGAGGCACAGACTCCATCGGGAGCAGTGAGATAATCCTATTGACGACACACATTTGAGAATCATTTGGACAAATAGTCGTTTGAGATAAGCCTCAAATCGGGCCACACCCCATCGACCGTTGGAGGGGCCAAATCGGGCATTAAATAGGCCGTTTTATCCTCTAGTGTGTAGCCAGCATAAGAGGACATTTTTAGCTTAATGTCGTATTTCCTGCCGGTTCAATAATAAATGATAGTAGGTTTTGTTGCTGGCAGGCAACGGAAACTTAGTCAGACTGTAATTCTGGCTGAGTTATCCAACTATCTCACCTGGTTATCTCCTTTGGACTGACTAATACAAGTCCGCCAGCACATTAAGCCGTGGTCTAAATCCACTCAAAGTGGAGCTCAGCTTCTATTAACACCAGGTTGCCTCACATCTGGGCTGCATAGTCTACCTAATCTGTGGCTTGGATCCTTGAGGCCTCTGACACACACTCTTCCTTTACATACGGATACACACAAGATATAAGATAGACAGATAAATGTACTGTATATATCAAGCTGCCCGATGGCGGTCTAAGTCACTGTCTTTGTAATGCTAAGGTTGTTGGTTTGAGTCACAGTCGGAACAACATGCAACAAATGCTATCTCGGAATATGAGCGAGGGAAATAACTACAGCCCCATCTACAGAGAGAACTGGAAATTAAGAGGCTCTGACAAGATTAAACACAACTAAGCAGTATGGGGGAAAGACCTCAGTAGAGGAGAGCAGTGTTGGAGATGATACCATTCCATCAGTCATGACCACAGCTGACATACTAAATACAGTCCAGCCCAACAGAAAGACCAGGAACCGGTCAAAATCACAAAAGCAGACATCCAACAAAGAGTCAGACATGAATAGGTGGACAGCAGAATGATCTGACATGATCCACACCTACTGGTTGAATAAGCTTACAGCCCAACATGATTCCCTGGCAGCACAGATGACTGACCGGCTAATAACAGGCATTCAGCAAGTCTGGCGGACTCAGGGAGGAGCTAAAAGCCCCTACCAGCCAATTACCTGCTGCTCAACAACAACCTCAACAGGAACCTCTTCTCAGCAATCATGGCAGCTAAGCTGAGGTAGTACATGACTGGAACTCAGAGGGGCATTGTAACCAACACCAGAGGGTCAAAGCACTAGCTACTAGTCAACAGAATAAGACTCTAAGACTAGACAGACCAACCTGAGAGCTGCCTGGATTTCCTAACAAGATCGCCTATATGACTCAATGTTGCAGTCATGAATCCTGGAGTTTCTCGCACTTCCAGTACACTTGAAAACATATCTGGAAGTTTTTTTATTCAATGTACTGGAAAACACATCTGGAAGCTTCATCAACAAGTGTGGTAGTATCAAGGTGACGCACTGCCCCCACTGCTGTTCTGCGTAGGCCTGAATCCCCTCAGCCTAATCATCTCAACAGAGTGGGTATGGATACAGGTTCAGAAGAGGAGTGACCCTCAGCCACCTCCTCTACATGGATGACATCATGCTGTAGGTTTAAAGTGAACGAGACACTGATTCACTTGATAGGGATGTAAAGTGAAGATATTGGGATTTCAGTCGAGCATGTGGTGGCCAGGAGAGGAAAGGTGGTCAGAACTGAAGGGGTGGGTCTACCAAAAGGCAGGATAGGGGACATACAGGACATACAGTACCTACGTATCCAACAGGCCAAAGGAAAAAGCTTCCAGAGGGTGAGATAGGTGCCTAGAGGTCAGCTCATTGGTAGAAATAAGATCCAAGTCCTCGTTATGTACGCCCTTCCAGTCATCACATACTCAGCTGGAATAGTAAACTGGCCTCAGGAGGAGATAGATGCCACTGAGGTCAAGACACACAAACTCCAGCTGTTTTAAAATAAAAGGGCACTCTATCAAGGGCAAAGCTCCGCCAAGACCCACCAGTCTCCATTAACTAAATGCAACCCTAACCTGATATCTCATAATATCTGTCCCAATCTGGATCCACTCCAAAATGTAATGTGTTCTTCTCTGCTATTTGATGTCACATAGATTATGTGTAATAGATGGAAATTGTTTAAGCCAAGGTTCGGTCACAACACATCTAAAGTACGTTTGTTAGTGGTACTGGATCCAGTGTTAAAGACAAGGTCAAAGACCATCTGAGCGAGAGAAAAAAAAAGGAGCAACGATATTTCCCCATATCAAATGGAAACCTAAAAACTACGGTTTCATTCTCCAACAATGAATGGGCCATGATGATGGACGCCCAGAAATGGTTATAAGTGAACCTTTAACCGAGATGATCTGAACATATTTTCTCACTAATCTATGCAAATCAGCCCGCGACATACTTCAGTTTTATCACTTGGTCTAATTCTATACAATGTTCAAATGCAGAGCTTGACATAGTTTGATATGATGATCATGATGACCCAAATCAGTCATTACTTTTTTTTTGAAATGTGTATGCAAAACTGAGATAAACTCTGTGGCCACAATGCAAAAAAACAGCTAGAATATAATTTAAAAAAAATCTGTCTACGGAGTTGTCATTAAGAATATATACCTTAATGTAAGGGTTGCTTGTTACTTATGTAAATGTAACTCAATATTAGCAAGAATATTTTCTTGGGAAGAACTTATCTATATATTGTCTTAAAATGAGATTAATTTTCCATGACTGACACGATTATTTTTCCTTTTAGCGAAACAAAAAAAAAGTCGATTCCAATAAACAAGGCTTTTTTTTTTTTTGATACATTTTTTGAAATTCATCTTTTCTTTTGCAGTGAACTATTAAAGATAATTCAAAAATGTGAATTGTTTTCAACCACATGATGTTGGAAGGTTCATTGGTTAGGAAACACACCGGTTGTAGCGCAGCACATACACAGAACACTACAGGTCACAAAAAACCTCCAGGCATCTATTTTGGTCACATCACATCTCTCCAGTAGAAGGTGTTGTCAGATGTCCCCTCAAAGTGTGAACACATTCCTCAGACAAAGGGATGCAGGAGTCTGGATCTTTTTCCATGCGTCGCTATCGGCCTCGCTCTACTCCTGGGTTCTTCTTTGCATGCATTAGTCTGTCCACTTTATGTGGAGACCTGATGAATCACTGCGTTTCACTTGTTCCTGCTGTGTGTGGCCCGATTTGTTGAAAATTTTCCAGAGCTATCGAAAAACCCTGAATGACATTGATGATTCAATCTAATTATATGCTTGGACTGACAACCACAATGCCACAGCTTCAATCTCTTACATGATAGGATCGACACAAAGTTGGTACAGGGTCAGAGTTTATCCACCGTGCAGCACCTACATACCCTGATCCACAAGTTATTTTAAGAAATCCTCAGTTCACTGCAGTTTCTTTCTGCTCTGTTTCAAAGGTAAAAACATGCATCAGTACTGACACCAGTGGTGGGCCATGGGTTTTCAAACGTGGGCCTTCAGTACTATACTTCCGCAACAAGCTGCAATCAAATAAATTCAGTGACTCGTCAGCTACAGGCTGTTGTCAGACTATGTAACAAGTCCATATTCAAAGAGACAGTGACATTTATCAAGTGGAATAAAGACGTTAAAACCAGGTTCTACACCTGTGAGGGATAAACACTAACTGCAACTGAAACCATCAAGGATGTAACGCTTTTACACAGAATGACATGAGGCTGCATCACTAATAGATGTCACATATCTCACGTAACTGTCATTACTAGCTAATAAACTATTAACAACCAGTTACTTTTATTTACTCTTTTGACCACAAAGAAAGCAAAAAAAATGCCGTAAAATGTGATAGGATTCACGGCTTTTTCTCGCAGACTGAGCCAAGCTGCTGGCATAAACATACGTGAATAAATCTGCACCTCATTAACACCACAGCAGCAGCAACCAACGAAAAGAAGCAATAATCAACAGATATTTAAAGAAACTTAACCAAAACTGTTCCTTTTCTGAAGACAAAGTCTTTCCTTTTTTGTGTCTTCAAAAAATAGTTTGGTTTTATAGGACACTGGTGTGTTTCAGTTCTTTTTCCATTGGCATGGAGGTCCTATTCCTCCAGTAAATTTTGATTTGTTTAAAAAGAGCGCTCAGCATGAAACACCTTCCTCATGCCCACCTTAAGAACACGCCCAGGCCTACCTACTGCTCAATCACTAGCAAGTTAGAGTTAGCCTTCTCGAAGATCAAGTGCAATGATTTATTTTTTTAACCCTCCTACTATAAATCAAACTCATTAATTCACCTGTCACTTTCTAAACAAACACAAAAGGCAGATGCTGTTCTTGATGCTGAAGTCGTAGCCAATCAGTGAGCCAGATCTAACCTTTGTTTTGATGGTTTCAGAATTGTAACATTTCCTGTTCTGAAGCAAAACCTCATAGAAAATGAGAATAACATTAGAGTTAGAAGAGAATGATTATAAAATTAAAGAAATTAAATATGACATTTGAAATGCTGATAGGTTTGGCCTTCTCTGAAGGTCAACAGAGTCCAGACGGTTCCCCTCCGATTGAAACAGTTTTCCGGAGTTGGATGAGAGCAGAGCTTTTTATTTATTTTTTTATAAATTTAACGACACATTTCAATCATTCTGCATGTTTTACAATGAATATTCAAAAAGGGAAGTTAATGTATAAACCCCTCCTCAATCCTGTACTACATTAATATCATGTATACATAGGCCGCTTTTTCCCCCCCGAGAATGAATTTAATTGGCTCGCACTTCATGCGAGTGTCCCATGTCACGACTGCATATATACGAGGTTGTGTTTGCATGTCACTGCCCCATTAAAAAGATATACCATTCTGTGTGTTTTGTCCGTATCAACACCTGTCAGTAACAGATGGTGCTGTCATGGTACAGAAAGTATGATTAGAATGTGGAGAGGAGTATCCATTTTTATTACCATCTTTCACATCAGTAAAGAAACACCATCATCTGGCGGCGTAGTGGTGAGATAGGAATTTTCTTATTTTCAGCCTTATTCGTGTACAAAAATTATGCCGACAAAAATATCTGAGGAATACAGCCGCAGAGTCAGTGGTCGAGTGCTTGAGAGTAACTATAGTTCATTTGAATAATCACAACTGTGGTACCTCCTTATTAGGAATCCCATCCAGCATTGAAGCACCCAAGCCTAAAATAGCCTCAATTCCCTGTCACAAGTTGACAGCAACCCCGACAGATGGTGGGTGTGTACTAATGGTAGTAAGTAGAGTTATTTTGTTTTTTTCATATTCATTGCCATGAAATAGCGATCTGTTACGTCTTGAGTCGAGGAAAGCGACTTAATGGGCCAAATAAACAAATTGCCAGCAGCCCTGTAATGCAGAATTACAGGGTTTTATTTGCCGCTCATTTTCTCTATCGCGTTGGACTTAGACTGATTTTTTTTTTAGGTTTCAGGTTTTTTCAGGTAAACAGTTGTGGATTTCTGCAAATAAATGAATCTAACGATATGTATGAAAAGTAGATATGTTGTTCCTGAGCGGCATCATTCGTGAAATGTAGAGTGCAAAAAATGATTATGAGTGGCAAAGAACTGCCTGTGCTGTTTTTGAGAGGGGGGAACGTGCATTCTCATGTTCTTGGAAGAAAAACAATTAAAACCACATTCGCTCGTTTGTCTTGCAGCTTCAGTCCCTGACTGCATCCAAGGCCAAATACCGCAAACAACACCACCCACTTTCATGTGGGAAGAACATATGAGAGGGTAGGAAGTAGCGGCACAGACTGAGAAGCCGAGCGTGTATCGTCATGGGTTCTGTTAAACCCAGTGGGCTACTCTTAAATGAAGGCTGAGACTCCACCTCAGGCTGAGGCTCCATCTTTCTTAACTCCGCTTCTGTTTGTCACGTGCCTGCCGTTATCTCACTGACTCATTCGTGGCAGAAAGCGTTATCTATATTAAACACCACAAAAAAAACACGCAAAAATGCACACACACACACACACACCTATACACACTCACAACCAATAGATTGTTTAAATGGTACACCTAACTATCTGGTGTCCGGCGTTTTTTTTCTAATTTCTGTTCTTTTCATGGGGCGTTTGTAAAATAAGACACAGAAACACAGGCTATGCAGTTTTAACTTCAGGGTTTAATAATGTTCTTTTGTTGTTGGCTCCGCGAATCAAGCTTTCACTGTTTGTAGTTTAGATACCTTGAATTTTTTGAACTTTAATAATACGCTAATCATAATAAAACTAGAAAAATTTGTGTTCGAGGACACGGATGTCCGCACTAGTAAAAAACTTTTGCTTCTACTTTATTGTTAATGATTATTCTGTCCTTATATTAGCTTTTTTTTAAAACTAGTAGCCACATTTCTATTTATCTCTATTTTCCTGTTATTATCACTTTTACATCTATTATAACTCCTCAAAGACGGAATATCATGGAATCGTCATCGAGGCGTCCGCCACTGCAGATAGATCGTTAACTATTTCATGGATCAATTTCAAATTTTATACACCTATAGACATTAGTGCAAGGAAGAACTGGACTGTTTTGGGTAAAGGTCAGTTGAATATTTCTGACACTAATGGGAGCTTTATTGCCAGATTTGGTGAATATAAATCGACTCCAGGAGATCTTGTACATATGAAACTTTACTTTGATAACAAGAATCCCAAACGGAGCTTTTTTCTTTTTTGTTGATAACCCGTTAACTACTGATGACACTTTATTCTAACATGCTAGGAATAAGTTTGGCGCTCTCTGAGAGTCAGTTGTTGATTGAACTGTAGCATCATCATAAATGGCGGCTGGGTTCACTCCCTTGATGTCATAAAATTATAACCTTTGAGTGTAAACATCTGTCATTGAGTTCTGAATCCCAGCATGTGATATTATGCCGAATTGAGTTTTAATATTGATACTATCATGTACTGAAACACACAAAAACCCCAGACAGAAAGATCGATAGTCATTCAAATAAACTTTTGACCCGTCTGGATTTCATACCCAGTAATTAAACAGCGAGTCAAGGAAATGATGACGCAAGCCAAAATTAATAATTAGATGTGAGTTCTGACAAACAGTTGGAATATTGGTTTGTGGATCGCTAATGTGACAGTGCTCTATTTTCTGTGATTAATATTTTTGCAAAACAAACCACTTGAAGAGACCACCTTGTGCCGAAAGTGGGATTTGCATAAAACTGTGACAACATTGTATCTATACACAGACTCCTGGTATGTATATTCGATTAAATAAGTTGAAAATAATAATTTTCTTTTTGGTTCTCCAAGAATAAAAAATTGTTTACAGCTTTTGTGGTGCACTAGAGGTTGCAATTATTATTATTTTTTTCTGGTGAGGTCAGCAAATTTAGACAGAATACGGGAGGAAGCATATAAAAACAAAGATGGAGGCATCGGAAAGTAAACAAACCAGCACAATCCACATTCATCAGTAACGTGAGATTTTATAACAAGGATTGAGTTGATAGATTGATTGAACATAAGGGTTCATCTGAGATAATCAGAGATGTCGTTAGCCCAGGAAAGCTTGTGTTAAAGCTAATAAAAATGCAGTCGGTCACCTGCAACCAGGCAACTTTGGAATAAACAAATGTTTTGTTTTCTGCTCAGGACTCTGGAACCAATATATGGCCATAACCATATCTGAGCTCTTCTGAGTAAAGGAGGTTGGGAAAGTTTTGAGTACAGCAGAAAGGATTGCATTAACTTACAATGTATTGACGTCACAGGCGGTGGATATTTATGTAGCTACAGCAGCTCAGTTTCTGACTGAGGACTTCACTACATGGCTGCAAACATGTTCGCATTTGTTAGGTCGGAGCAGTGAGTTATACAGTTTGTCAGGTCCATGCAACATTTACACTGATAAACCGAACATTATAGCCACAGACAAAGGAAGTTCGTCAGTGAAGCTGATGTTTTTGTTTGGAAAAATGTTCAAGCGTCAGGATCGGATTGATTTTGACACGGAAAGAATTGTGGAGCTGGTCTGATCAAATATTTAGAAATGCTGATTCTGATGGATACAGTGTCAGAACACATGGTTCATCATTGAACTGTTTCAGCATCAAAAGCAGGACCTACAGAATAGAAGGGGGTTTTATGGCGGATGGGTTTATTTCATGGCAGGTTTTTATGACTTCTGTGATTTTTATGGGTTGACAATCCAATTTTTGCACCAATAAATTTGAGTGAGGTGAGATTAAAAGCCTGATAATGTTTTCATATCACAGATGTTGACAAAGTTTTCCTCGGGGGGGGGGGGCTATTTGCCGTACATGGCAAAATGTTTGAAATTGATAGGATATAATATTGAGAATTAAGTGTCTTGATAATATCATATTTTGGGGGCTACTGCTGATTTGCAGCCTGAATCATACTAAGCTCTTGAAACGCCACAGTAGAGATTTGTTCACAGGCTGCTAAACAAACACCCTGAAAACAAAAACGGATGTACACACCTGCAAACCCCCCCCCCGGAAACACACACAAACACTCTGCATGGCAGTAGACAGTTAGAGGGAGGCTTTATTCTTGGTAAGATACAGAATATCCTGCTGTTCATATCCTGCACCGTCAGAGCAATGACGAAGACTCAGACTAATCCCCATGTGATCAAATGCGATAAAGAGGACGGCAAAAATGAAGCATCACAGGAGAGGAGAGGAGAGGAGAGGTCAGTGGGGATGAGAGGTGGAAATGAGTAGAGTCACAGGGAATAATGGAGAGAAAAGTGTCCATGGAGAGGGGAAGATGGAGGGCAGATAAATGATGGTAGGACAGGTAGGAAAAAAATACAAGAGGGAAAGGGGGTTGGAGAGAAAGAGCCGAAGAGGAAGGGAGAGGAAGAGAGCGGAAAAACAGACTGTACTGCCCACTGTTGGCTCTCCACTACACAAGTATTCCCTGGAGTCGGACAATAATGCCTTCATTTCATAATGCTATCTCTAGCAAACAGGCTACTGGCCAAGTACACACATACCTTCTAGTGAATGCTTGTGCGCGTGGCAGAGTGAGACATAATCAGCCATAATCTGAAGGAAAATGAATCTTCACTATAGTAAACAAGGATATAGATAGACATAATTCTAAATCACACACAGACACACATAGAGACAAGCCAGCAGATGATAAAACCTGGATGTACTAAAGCATTGTCTTATCATGAAAACAAACTGTAAGCACAAAATCACATTAAATTCACACAAATACAAGCACACACACACACCATATTGCTGGAGCTAAATGGAGACAGGGAGACAACTGTGAGACAGCATGATAGCTGGCAGTGACAACAGAAACATCATGGAAAAACACAACCTCCCTCCACGAAACAACACACACACCAACAGCAGTGCACCACACTTTTCACAAAGACAGCAGAGACACAGACATCGTTGCCATTTACCTTTTTGTACGTCGAAACATGTTGCTAGCAGCAGAGGATGTGTTGGCAGACGAGCATGAGAGCAGCTGAGCCTCCACACAAACACACACAGGTGAAGACACACACGCAAACACACACACACACACACACACAGAGGCAGTCAAAAGGCAGCGATTAGGCTTCACATTTCAGCCTCCTCTGGCCAGTTAAACACACACGCCAGTGTTTCGCCGTGACTCTCTGAGCATGTGTGCGAGAGAGAGCATAAATGAAGAGAGAGATTTGGAAATTACAGCCATGTCACTGACAGAGGAAATGGTAGAGTTAAAGAGAGAGAGAGAGAGGATGTAGGAAATGGAGAGAGAGAGAGAGAGAGAGAGAAGAGGCTGCCGAACATCCATCTCAGAGGGAGAGGATTGTGGGGCTGCTCTCAAGGGTATCGTGCCGAGCCAGGAAGTGTGGATTGACAGAGCTGGGGGGGGGGGCAGAGAGAGATAGAGAGAGAGAGAGAGAGAGAGAGAGAATGGAAAAAAGAAAAGAAAGGGGAGGGTGGTTAATGCAGGAATGTTGAAATGAATGAAACAGCATGTGGCAGAGAGCAGGAAAGAGTAAAAGCCAATCAGACATAGGAATGAGAGCAGTGAGGTGAAGACTAATGTGAATGACAGGACGGAGGAGAGGAGAGACGGAGGAGAGGAGAGACGGAGGAGAGGAGAGACGGGCTCCGCCAGCGGTTTTCACACAACAGAGTCTGTTAGTCTCCGAGGTTTGGGTTTTGTTACAGCTGGCTCATAAGCATCATTATACTATGACTGACATTATTAAAAAACGCGCCACAATAGGAGAAAGATGGAGAATAAGCTCATGAAAACACTCGCTGACAGGCTTTGTAATTTCAGCAACGTTAAATAGCGGATTTGTCGGAGACCATTTTTAGAGGGATTTTGGCAAACTAGTGAGAATTCCCTACAGCAGGTGTCTGCATGGCGTCTGTGGGATTATCCCAAAATAATCCACCGAGCGGGAACGCGTCGTTCAGCACTTCAAAGTGACCGGTTTGTGTGTTTTGAATACTTTTCAAAACACAATGTGTTAAATCAAAGCTTTGGCAACACAAACCATATTCAGGCAGTGGGATACCTGCTTATTGTTGGATTGGTCTTTTCATGGGATTTATTTACAACGATAACAACAAACCATGCTGTTAAACTGGCTGTCATGTTCTTTTAATAATATGAACAAGAGCCCCATGCATACACCAATCTGCCATAACATTAAAACCACCTGCCTCATATTGTGTAGTTCCCCCTTTTGTCACCAAAACCACCTCTGTGAAGCGCTGTGTTCTGACACCTTTCAATCAGAACCAGAATTAACACTTTCGGCGACTCGTGCTTCACTCGTTGGCACAGACATCCCTCTTTTGTAAATATTCAGTCAAGAAGCATGGCTCTATCAATCGACCCCTGAATGTGATCTCCATGAAATGAACTATCAAAGTTACCTTTCGAAGAAAATACCTTGACCCTGTGTTTCATGAAACTACTGAATGTGTTCAAAATCAAATATTATCAGTTTAATAATCATACATTTTCGTTGGGAATAACTATTCCTGGATTGCCATAGACCTTGTAGGAAAGAAAGCACCCAAGCATCAACCAAGGGACTAACCCAACCCACTGTTGACGCCATTGTTAGTGTGCATTAAAATGCACAAACATACACTAACATTGTCTCTTCGTCCTAGATAAAACAGGAGCTGCTTTGCAAAGCCACGACGAGTAAGATGTCGGTTATCCGTGTGTGCGTGGATGCACGTGCTCCGTCTTCCCTTGGAAACAAAACCCCCAAATGTTAAAGCTGACGTTGGGTGACAGTTGCACAGTAGTGCTGAGGGGAGTAATTCAATAATGGATGCCGTCTCTAATGTAGGAGTCTGGATGGATAAAATATACATGGGAGAGAGGAGACAGGGAAAAAGGAGGAGGTGGGTGGTGACATTACAGTGTGTGTGTGGGGGGGGGGTCAAAGACCAGAATGGGCAGCATGATTAATATAGGAGACATGGTGTGTATAATTTGTGTAAGGGGGGTTCTTTTCTCCATATTCCATGTTTTTTTGCGGCATGTTTTCACCTTCATCCCGTCAGCCACCAGTACAAATACTTGAGCTCCACCCACAGGAGGATATTCAAATAAAATGGGATGGGGGAGGGAGAGGGGTGGATCTGTGATAGCTAACCGTAAGCTTACAGCT
This sequence comes from Lophius piscatorius, assembly GCA_009660295.1. Taxonomy (NCBI): domain Eukaryota; kingdom Metazoa; phylum Chordata; class Actinopteri; order Lophiiformes; family Lophiidae; genus Lophius; species Lophius piscatorius. Next base: position 4,603 of record VRLP01006185.1, on the reverse strand, counting down.
CCAGCGTCTCCTTCATGTCATGCTGTGACATCTGCCACCCTACCACACAAGGTCAGAGGTCAGGGACAAATAACATCCGATGGCAGGAGTAAGGGACAGGCATGCATGCTATATATATACACACACACACACACACACAGACCCACACACAGACCCACTCACACACACACACATACACACAGACATACCAGAATGTGTACAAACCAAGTATCGCAGGAAATAATAAATACACATGGATATAAACACATGACACACTCATGGCACTTAAAGCTCCCTTTATCTCCCTTTATTAAGTCTATATATTTTAATTGCATGCAGCAGAGTGAATAGATAAATACATATGCAAAATGAAATTAGGAAAACAGCTGAATAAAGGAGCTTTAACTGATGGTTTACATTTATATCACATTCTGCTCACACAGAGAAAATGTGAGCAGGTCCAAAGTGTAGTGGAAAAGTAACATTTTCCTCTGGACAAAAGCTATTTCAGATACTCAGACACCAGAAGTGATGCAGCAAAGTTCAAGTGTGCTATTTGGTAGAAAAATGACTTCCTGCTTCACGTTAAGTGACAATATGGTCAGAATGCATTTTCAACTGGAATATAAAACGCACTTTTCTTTATGATATGAAAGCGCTTTCAGTATCTGCAGCATTTAAGAACTTTTGCCTCTGCAAATCCATCTTTAAGAATTTCATGAGAAAATGAATACTTCATCCCAGCGAGAGGGAATATTGTCATGAAGTGAACCTTAAGAAAAAGCCAAAAGAAGCTGGCCAGAGACACATTCTCCTCACAGATGTGTATTTTTCATTCACAGTTTTCCTGGTGAACACAGAGAAAGACTGAATGAAATGGACCTTTCATTTCAGAACCATGGACAGAGACTCCCAGACCGCACCAAGACATCAGTTTTCATGTTTTTCCAGCCATTACTGTTTTTACATGCCTGTTTCATAAATGAAGATATTTTAAATCTCTCCTGTCGAACCTCTCAGGATCCGACACTTTTCTAAATGGCAAAGATAAGACATCCTGTATTTCTCCCACAGGAGGGAAACATTTAAGCGTTACACCAGAGAAGAGCAAGATGTGATACTAAGTACAAAAAAAAAATCGAAAGCAAACTACAAAAAAATATAAGTGTAAGTATATAAAAAGTACAACATTAAACACTATTTACTGTTATTAAAAATTTAAAAATGTATCGCACAGATGACTTAGAATATTGCATTCAGTAGAATTCAGCATATTGTAAAAGTAATGGCGATTGGAAGAAAATCATGAGCAGAGCTATGTGTTCTTTAATAAATCAGGATGTTTTAAAGATCGTCGTTAAATCGGATCCATCTTTGTGGAGGAGTGAGCTGCACCTCTCTCTGTCAAACTGCCCGAAAAATATAGCCCGTTTGACATTTTGAAGGACATCGACAAGGGTCTCTTTGTTATAATTTCTGCTGACAATTCGCACATATCCATCTCCAAAATAACACTCTCAACCTCCCCTCCCCTACGTTTGTCTGCTAGTTAGCTGCAAGCTACAATGTGCTGTTAGCTTCAGTATGTTTACAGTATGCTGACATAGCTGTTAAATAGAACAGGAACTATTTGCTGATCGTAAGTGTAAATTTAATGGCAGCTATTGCTCATATAGTCGGATAGTGTGGAAATCTGACTTATCAGGATTGGGCATTCTCCTGAGACAGAAAGACAATCCTTGCATGGCTATATGTACAATATACTGATATAAGGATTTACCACAGCTTCTTAGGGAGTCGATACAAAATAGAAAGGCATTCATTTGAGAGAGAAAAAATGTCTGTTTTATCTGAATTTAATTATCTAACTATTTGAGAAAGCCAATCCGGCTTTTCCTGGAATCGGAGGGATATCTGTATTTTCATCAAACATTTGTTGGTTTAACTCATTTCTGTTACACATAATGTTCTGTTCTAGTATTCCCTGTCTACCGCCCCGCCCTCCCAGAACCATGCAGGGGATTGAGATCGCAGCACGGCTCTTCTGTTGCTCAACTTTCATTGCACAGTTCACTGGTGCAACAGATTGGTCCAACAGAGACACTGAGAGTGAAAAGGCTCCTGCCAAACTGGAACATGCTGCACCCCCAGGGAAAGGTTCCCACTCAAATACCATAGCTACACCATGGTTTCCCAACAACGCTGGAAAGGTTGTAAGTATTTAAGTGTCTTCAAATCCGCCTGGATCCATATTCTGAACATGTGTTAAAAATCCATAACTCTGGTCAAAATTGTTGCTTTATTCTACATTCACAACTTCTTTATGTGTGTCGTATGTGACCGAGGGATGTTACTGTCTCTTATGTTCTGTCTTCTTTTTTCCTTATTGGAGAGAAGCTGCTGTATATTATACAAATTGCAAAAAACCATTGAGGATCATTTATGACACTGATCTATATAGAAGTGAATTAACAAGAAAATTGACATGATGTCCTCCATGTATATGTGTGTCTTCGGTTTGTACAATCTCAATGAGTAAAAAGCGATGCAAGTATCATTCTCGAATAAGGAGTATTAACAGGATAAATACTGCCTAAACATAGTATTAAAAAAATCAATTATTGTATATTATTACATTTAGATATTGTGCTCTATAATGAATTAAATCCACTAAATCACACAAGTCCAGAAGCATTGATCATCCAAAGATATTTTTAAATCCAACACAGTTGACAAACTCATTAGCATTTTGGAAAGGAATGCCCAAATAAACTGAAGGAAGAACACACACACACACACACATATGTAAATATCCAGAAGCATATGTAGAAATGTAGTGAACTTACCTGCTACTTTTTCGTGGCAGAGGTAGATCCTTCTGGGAAGGAACGGGAAGAAAAAAGATGGGGGAGGAAAGAGAACAGCCTGATTAGATAAGATTTAAACACATCTACTTATTGCAGGATGAATAGCATTGGAATGTAATGCAAGTGTGGTTATTAATTATGATTCACTATAACAATCACCGTTATCTCTTATTACAAATACTGCAGGCAAAGAAAATTCAATGGATTCCATTCAAGTCATTAAATACTGAAACAGATCAAACAAGTCAATTAATAAAGGAACGTAATTTTAATTTTAAAACCTTTTCTACTCAACCTTTTGTCTTCATCTTTTTCATGAAATAATTAATGTCTTTTCTTTCTTTTATCTCCTCAGCTATTTTACTCCAGTTGTATTTATGTCTCTCTACAATGAATACAGACAGGTCATATATCGTATACAGTAAAGTCATATACCGTATACAGAAACGTCATGTACCGTATACAGAAGTCATGTACCGTACACAGAAGTCATGTACCATATACAGACAGGTCATGTACCGTATACAGACAGGTCATGTACCGTATACAGACAGGTCATGTACCGTATACAGAAACGTCATATACAGTATACAGAAACGTTATGTACCGTATACAGAAACGTTATGTACCGTATAAAGGCAGGTCATGTACCGTATACAGACAGGTCATGTACCGTATACAGAAGTCATGTACCGTACACAGAAGTCATGTACCATATACAGAAGTCATGTACCGTATACATACAGATCACGTACCGTATACAGACAGGTTGTGTACCGTATACAGACAGGTCATGTAAAGTACACAGAAGTCATGTACCATATACAGACAGGTCATGTACCGTATACAGACAGGTCATGTACCGTATACAGAAAAGTCATATACCGTATACAGACAGGTCATGTACCGTATACAGACAGGTCATGTACCGTATACAGAAAAGTCATTTACCATATACAGAAGTCATGTACCGTATACAGACAGGTCATGGACCGTACACAGACAGGTTGTGTACGGTACACAGACAGGTTGTGTACCGTATACAGACAGGTCATGTACAGTACACAGAAGTCATGTACCATATACAGACAGGTCATGTACCGTATACAGACAGGTCATGTACCGTATACAGACAGGTCATGTACCGTATACAGAAAAGTCATATACAGTATACAGAAACGTCATATACAGTATACAGAAACGTTATGTACCGTATAAAGGCAGGTCATGTACCGTATACAGACAGGTCATGTACCGTATACAGAAGTCATGTACCGTATACAGAAGTCATGTACCGTACACAGAAACGTCATATACCGTATACAGACAGGTCATGTACCGTATACAGAAACGTCATATACAGTATACAGAAACGTTATGTACCGTATACAGACAGGTCATGTACCGTATACAGACAGGTCATGTACCGTATACAGAAGTCATGTACCGTATACAGAAGTCATGTACCGTATACAGAAGTCATGTACCGTATACAGAAGTCATGTACCGTACACAGAAGTCATGTACCATATACAGACAGGTCATGTACCGTATACATACAGATCAAGTACCGTATACAGACAGGTTGTGTACCGTATACAGACAGGTCATGTAAAGTACACAGAAGTCATGTACCATATACAGACAGGTCATGTACCGTATACAGACAGGTCATGTACCGTATACAGAAAAGTCATATACCGTATACAGACAGGTCATGTACCGTATACAGACAGGTCATGTACCGTATACAGAAA
>VRLP01006184.1:0-30513 GCA_009660295.1 Lophius piscatorius | reverse complement strand
ATACATACATACATACATACATACATACATACATACATACATACATACATACATACATACATACATACATACATACATACATACATACATACATACATACATATATATATATATATATATATATATATATATATATATATATATATATATATATATATATATATATATATATATACACACACATTTATGTATATATACACACACACACACACACACATATATACATAAATACATATACACACACACATACATATATATACACAGACATACATATATATCATATAATACATTGCTATCACCTCTAGTTCTAGCTCTTTCCTGTATAACTGTGAATGTTATTTTATCACTTCTGAAGTCGACCCATTTGCTTCTCTTGGTTTTCAGCTCAATCAGTGTCTTTATTCGTCACACACTCTTGCCTTTAATGGAGGAAAATTTAATGAGTCCTGTGAGGTTTCGTTTTTGTTAATTTTAGCTGTTCCCTCTCCCTGTTTTAGCACTTTTATGTAAAAGGAGAATGGTATTCTGAAAATTATGAGCTGAGGAAATCAAGAAAATAATCACAGACTGAAGAATCACAACCCAAGATGTCTGTGGACATTAAATATTAAACAGGAAAAAAAATTAAACGTTTTTCTTGAAAAAAGTGGCTTCATATTGCGGTGTTCCTCCGCTCTGCCAAAGTGCATCATGTCAGATACTCCACTGGCTAAAAACACCTCTTTTTCACTTTTTGTGACTGTGGGTTCTCACATCAATAAATCATGACAGGCTGGAATAGAAATCTCTGCTCCCTCTGGCCTTCAGGGTCTCTTGACAAAAACCACAGCTACGTGGTCCACAGTCAAAGGATATGCTGATCATTTACAGGTGAATAAATACGACAAATACGTTTGCACAAGCTGGAAAAATACAATAAATTCAAAGATGCCGTGAGGAAATCTTTGTTCATGCACACAAATGTCCCCACTATGGGAAACATTCAACTGGAGCTGATGTGGATGGACCATAACTTCTATTACGGGTTAATGGGAGCAGAGTTACATGAAAATCGAGTACAAATGTGCCTAAAAGTGTAAAAATATGCAAATTGACCGGGGTAACCCCAATATTAGCCTTTGGCAGGGGCATGAAAACAGAACTGACTGTGCTCAAGATAAAACAAGGACGACAAAGTGATTCTGTGCCGCAGGCACACTATCAAAAATTCTGGTTTCCACAACACTGTCGACACAGTTTTGGTCCACAGAGCATACCTCATCTCTGACGAACTTATGCAATTACTTTACTAATCAGTAAAATATGAACTATTAGAGGTAATAACACATATATATATATACACACACACACACACATATAGATAGAAGACAGCTCGCCTTGTATAGATTGATATGAGCTAAATTTGGGTAAAATCCGAGTAACTGTTAGGCATCTATGTCCAAAAATGTGTGTTTTTTATAATACAAAGCCCCCCCTTATGAGTTAAATGGGATCTATTAGGGTAAAATATGACATATGCATGATGGATGTGTTCGAGTAGAGTCATAGGCACCAAATTTGGACTAAAGCGGACCAACTGTTGAAAAGTTTTTGCTAAAAAAACCCAATTTTTGACATAAATGCAACCGACCTTTCCTAAAATCAATCCAGTTCTTCTTCATAATTATTATCATAGTTATCGGAAACCTAAATCTTATGAAACCCAGAGGCACTCATGCAGGGGCTCAAGTAAATGGAGAGAAAAAGAGCTTCAGGCTGCCGTCATTGACACGACCAGCTGTCTGAACGCGCTGCATCTATTGGATCACCTGTTACATGTAGAGGAAGTGCCGGTAATGAGGCTCACATCCTCTAGTACAGAAGCCACACATAAATTAGTAAAACACTGCAAACATCACAGTGTTTGTCAGCCTCTAATGAAAGAGTTTAAGAGGAGAATGCACAAAGCAATTTATGTGAAGTACACTTCACATAAATAAAGAAAATACCTCACTCTAACCTCATTATATCCGCTTATTCTTTCTTTGACGTAACCGTCTTGTAGCTCGCGTCGCTAGGAGGTGTGCTAATATTGTGCTCTTATCAGGAAGAGCTCACCGGGCTTACATAAATCAATTCCTACTTCTGTCACAGCTCCACCTGTGGTGACGACAGGAAATGATAAGATTCATACTCCGAGTAACTTCTACAAGCTTGTTCACGTCACACAGTTTCTGACTGGGTCAGGTAAACCCTGACAAGTTGGAGATGAGGAAGGTGCGTTTTGGATTAACGGTGTAGGCGTACGCGGTTACGGATAATGACTGAAGGAATGAAGGAATGAAGGAATGAATGTGTCAAGGCAGTGAATGTGTTTGACGTTTTTCCGGTAAACAGGAGGGCTGTCATAATTCCAATGTCCACCAAACTTCACATGTTGGATAAAACCGATGACACCCACATGACAAATTCAAACTAGGTCTCTGAGAAGCGTAATTCAGGGGGGCCGATTCACACAGAGAGTTAAACCCCGGCAGAGTTAAGCTGGATATTGAATTTTAACATGAAGCAAATTTAGTGCGAGTATTTTTTGGTTTGTTTCCACAATAACAAAAAAATAGCAGTGAAATGCGGCGGCTGATGGAGCAGCCACTACAGGAATATGAAGGTTTGGCTGCTCTGTGTCGTAGTTATGTATAATCAAAGCAGAGCAGGTGTCTTCTTACATTTAGCACATCACCTTTTCAAAGACCTGCTTTGTACTCACATTCCTTTGATTTAGTGCTCAGAATGAATTTGCTGAGCGAGCACTTTGTGTAAAAGCAATTGCAGTAACAATACAAAGTGATGTATAATTAGTGCAAAAACTTTGTGCTGCTTTGCAAAATGTGAAACAGTCTAGTCTTGTATCAATGCCCAGCAGATTCCCTGCCAAAGCACAAAACAAGGGAGTTAGTTTGCAAAGTGTTGGTTTGCACCTCAGGCCAGGCAGGCAGGCAAGCTGGGTTCTGATGGCAGCCTCCGCTCTCTGCACCAAACTGACAAACGCTGCCTGATGGCTGCATCGGGATTCATCACAGGATCCAAAAGCTCTCTTAAACCTGAGAATATTTTGTGCAGCACAAAATATTTTGTGCAGCACAAAATATTGTGGGCGATCCTGGATGAAACGAGGAGAAAAAAAATGTTTTTTTTCTATTTAATTTTCATTTTGACCACAATTTAAAAAAAAGTATTTTGTGTGTTTCTTTTCATAAAAAAAAAAAAAATGGAATCCATCCAGGCTTAGACTCACACAATCATCTATTTAGCATGATTTTTGGTGATTGGATTCTTTTATATAGGAAGTCACATTAAGGCTGTACAAAAGAGAGGGGTTTGATTTCTTTAGTTTTAATCCTAGTGTTTAAACATTTTGTGCATTTTGTTTGGTTTGCATTTGTTATGTGGAAACATTTGGATTTAATTTGTGTCATGATTGTGTTAATTATCAAAACAGACTTAATTATGTTTGTTTGTTTGTAAAGACAATTACTGCTTTTATTTGACTCCCTGGTTTATTCATTTCGTTTGATCAGCTAATTAAATAGACATTCATTCTTTCTTCGTCAGGTCACTTGTTCTTTGTTAAGATCCTTTTGGTGTTAATTACTTTACCACAATTGATTGTTTGCAAAATCCTGAGTCTTTATGGTCCCGGAACTATACGGCGTGTTTCCCTTCCTGACAAATCGCACCTATGTGTTTTGTGCCGACCACAAGCCGGGACACCAATTGCTCTTCTAAACGCAGAATGCAGCAGAGACGTCCACATACTAATGCAACCCACGCTCCTTGAAGTACATTACACCACTCCACTTTTATGTTAAGCATTTGCATTCGAGAGGCATTTGTGAATATTTCATAGCTTGCACTTGCGCCAGGAAGAGGATCAGACAGGAAGTTGGGGAGCTGCCGCAAACTTAACTTTGCCCATTATAATCGAGATCAGCGGTGCATTTCTAGGCGTCTATTCAGAAACAATGCAAGAAAGTAAGAGTAAGAGTGTGTTCATATTCTGGTTTTTCAATCTTTTTATGTTTGCCATACTATGTGGGTATATAATTTGAAAATGATTCATGAAATAGTTTTTGAGTTATCGGGTAAACGAAAAGGTTCCGTGGCTGCGGCAATGAGGATATTACCCTGACTTTTCGTTTCGGGGATATAAATATACGCATCTATGTACCTAAGAGAATGTCGTGAACATAAGGAATTTGACAAATATGCGAGAAAAGGCCACAGAAACCCGTTTTCCCTCAGTGACTGTACAGACAAAAACAACGTAACCTCTGAGGAAATGGAGAGGTTTGAACCCTGGGATTAAAACACCAACAGATTCTTGATTTCATGAATTTGATCTGATGTTTTTGTCCCAGATTTAAGTCCCAAAAGGGCAACAAACCCATCCGGAGTGCAGGGCGTCTGTGGTGTATGTATCTACTAATGCTTATGAGGACAGAGAGGAACCTTCAACAATGTACTCTGTCAATCAATTAAAATCTGCACTACATTTGGATGGAAGCTAAAGTCCTCCAATAAAAACTCTACTGACTGTATTAATGTGGCAATCTGGTGAGAAAAACATAAAACAAGCACTAACTTTGTAAAGGTTAGTATTAAAACACCTGACCTCCTCAAAAGACATGAATACAATCGACACAGGGGTTTATTTTTCATTTTCTTCTACAGATTACAAAGCCGGTAATGTTAATTTAAATGAAGAATGCTGACATATGAGATTTGAAAGTGGCTTTTTATTGGCCTACTTTTCTGCTGTGATTTGAAAACGGCATCTTTTTCTAGCAGATATGTATGAGGTATGAGTTTCATTTCTATCAGCAATTGATTAATGATGAGTGAAGGCTGGGAGAATAAGTTCTGATGGAGAATTTAAATCGCAGTCTCATCGAGTCTCACCCTGTAATCCATCTCCACCCTCCCCCATCAGAACCTGACATGAGCAACAGATGACTCAAACAGACCATAACGAAGACTGGCAGCCATCAAATCTCCCACAGAAAGATACGCTTCAATAGGAAACGGGAAAAGGTTTCTTTTTTCCGGCACAATTCATTCATTCCGGTCTTAGTTTGTCCAATTCAATTCATTTATTGAGGTTTTTGTTTTTTGGATGTTACTTTGTGAAGTGACTGCATACACATTTGTGCAACAGTAGCTTTTCTGTGAGACCAGACTACAAGGATTCGCCGTTAATAAGCCTTAGACGCCCCATGACGGGTCTGAGAAAGGAAAAGGGTTCGACGATTGTCCTTTCTCTGACAACTTTGACAGTTACTTACCACCGCAGAACACCCGACAAGACCAGCAGTTCTGGAGATGCTGTGACACAGTCGTCTAATCCCAGTCGATTTTTGCTTCTCCCAGAACCTCAAGCTCAAGACAGAATTTTTCACTTCCTGCCAAATATGCTGCTCAAAAAACATGAAGGGAACTCTTAATCATCAGAGTATAACACCGAGTCAGTTAAAGTTCTGGGATACAATTCTGTCTAGTTAAGAAGGAGATGCGACTGTGAAACGGTTTGTGACAACAGGTGGATAGGAGAGGCAACAGCAAGAAAAAAGAAATGCTTCTGCAGGTGATGTCCACAGACTATTTCTCTCTCCCTACCATACCCCTCCAGGATGGCACAGCCATATGTGCTGCTGCAAGAGGGTTTGCCGAGTCTCCCAGATGAGTTTTAAGAGCGTGGAGGGGATACCAGGAGACGGCCGTTACACTAGGACAGTTGGACAGGACCGTAGAAAGACAAAAACCCAGCAGCAGGACTGGTATCTGCTCCACTGTGTGAGCAGGACCAGGAAAAGTACTGCCAGAAAAGGCAGTACATTTTGCCAAAAGTACTGTTTGCGTGTTTCTTAGCAAACTTTCAGAAACCGACTCCATGAGGGAGGAATGAGGGCCCAAAGTCCTCTAGTGAGACCTCTGCTCACAGCGCAGCACCGTTTAGCTTGACTGGGGTTCCCCAGAGTACAGCAGAATTGGCAAATCGCAGACCATGTGTTACCGGACTGCTGTTAGGCATGAAATACACCCTTGACCCTGGATTCCTCCTGGTGCAGAACAATGGCCGGCCCAGGTTAACAGAGTGTGCAGGCAGTTCTTTAATTGTTAAGGTATTGATGGCATTGACTGGTCCTCACATTCTTTAGACCTGAATCCACCTGAGGACCTCCAGGGCGTTATGTACCGGTGCATTGAAGCTGCAGTGCAGCGCCTCAGCCTGTCCAGGAGCTCACTGATGCCCTGAGATGAGATCCTCCCGACGCCATGCTCCATCTCGTCTGTATCAGAACCTTTGATTTCAATATTTGACTTTGATTTTGCGTCCTCAATGGTTACTAGACATTTGATTTTCCATCCATTCACTCCATCAACCAATGACGGGATGTACATCAATAAAGAATTTCAACTTGAGAATCCGATGGGTCCTTCCCCACGTTCAGTCCATTAAATGTTACATGTTGGCTTTATTCAGGGACTTCAGGGCACTTGGCTGGTTCTGAGCTCATGTTTGCTTGAGCAGCTCCACCAACGTTGGCTTCTTGAAGCCTTCTATGATCCTCTGGGGGTTTCATTTTAGTGTCTGAATACGTTTGTTGTGCCAAACTTTTTCGGGTTTTGTGCCGCCGTAGCTTATTTTATCTTTAACTGGTGATACAAATTGTGAGTTTTTCAAATTACTGGTGTTTCCTGTTATACTTATTTTGGAGCGGTGGACCAGCACCGACTCGACCTGACAGAGGCTGCTCGGCCAATTGCCGATCACATCTAGTTGTTATGGTGAGGCTTTAGATCCATAACAGCTTGATGAAAACGCTACAGCTACTGACAGCAACTGAAGTGAGATGGCGGGAACCAGAAAGGCCTTTACTTAACTTTAAATCATTAGTTAGGCAGTGCTGTGTGGTAAACTTACAAGAAATGCTGCCTAAGCATTTACATCATCCAAAGTAACGTTCAAATTAGACTCGTCATCATCACTTGAATCATCCAGATCAACATTATGTTCTGAGACAATGTCCAGTGGCGATCATCCAATTACCATATTCACGGCTCCAGAAAAAGGGAAGTTGCTGCTTATGATCCACTTCCGTTGTTCAGCTTTGTACGGATTTATCCATCTAGTCGGCACATTTAAAGTTTTTCCAGCGGTTTTTCATTTGTTTGCCCATTCAGTCCATCACAGCTCCTGCCAGTTGTTAGGCTTATTTGTCGAGTCCATTGATTCTTACTTTCCTTAAACTCTCTGCTGTGGTCCAGTTCACGGAAGCCGGTATCGAGCATGAAAGTTATACTACCCCTCTGCAACAGAATAAACAAATCCATTTGGGGGTTTTCATTCTGAATGGAGTGTTGACATGGAGCATTTTCAAACTGATTAGGCTTCAACATCAATTCTAATTGTGAGAAATGGGTCCCAGTAAGCCCAGCTACTGAGGTTTCAGAGAGTGTCAGCGCTGAAGCCACAAAGAATTGAAAATGGTGTGACACGTAACACAGCAGCAATTTATAGATGACAAACTCGGCAGAAATGATAATTTAATTTGCCCGTTACAAGGTGGATGATCCCGTCCTCCATTCGCGGGGCGAGTGGCCTCTGGACCTTCCCCTCTCTCTCTCTCTAGTTTAAAGACATTCTTCTTCTTTTTTTGTCTTACTAGTTTTAAATCTCCTGGTTGTTGGTCACAACTCTGTCCTCCCACCTTGCCAGCTCGCCCCACTGAAATAACATCAACTGGGCACTTTTATTACCTGGTCTCCAGCTCACAGGTGGAACAACGACGCTCCTTTATGCCTTTGCAAAGATTTGAGTTGAACGCTGAGACGCAGTAAAGGCACTACAGTTTAACGCAGGCTTGAATATGAGGAAGAAAGACACGAGGAACACAAATGAACAGAAAAAACAAATGTTGACAGGTGCGTAATGATGTAATCAGAAGAGGAGATATTTTTTATTTTGCATTTGGAATCCTAGAGGAAGATTTGGATTCGTTTTTTAAGCAGATATCCGAGAAGACGACTGCAATCTCAGATGCTTCTTAAATCTTATCTAACAGGTAGCATTCAGTTAGATCAGCTGAACGAAGTCTATAACAGGAAGTATAATAAATATGCATAATTGTTGGACATTCTGAAACTTTCTGAAGTCATCCTGTTTCTTCCGCTTATCTGTGGTCGGGCCGCAGTGGCAGCAGGCTAAAAAAGTTGTGTTGACACGTCGGCCTCCTCTTTGGTCCTAATATGGTGCCCTTGAATCGATTTAAGCAGATTTATCTTACAGTCCAACAGTTTCTATTTTACTCACTAGGTGGAGCTGTTTTCCAACCGTTCGTCTGATTTAATCCAAATTTACCTCCTCAACCGCCTCAAGAAAGTTTAACTTGGATTTCTCAGAATTTACTGTAGTTCTTCAGTTTTAGTCGCTTGGGTGAGATTTCTATGGACAACCGTTTCTTGTCTGTACCTTCCCAACCATAAGTCCAGTTGCGGTGTATTTATCTTCATTATTGAGTCACTACTGGATCTTATCTTAGAGCATACTGATTACTTCGTAGAAAAAGGTTGCCCAATATGGACTATTTGAGATGAATAACGAGTCGGAATTACATTTAGGGGAATTTCTTGTGCAATACAGGGGATTGGGGGGCTTTAGGAGAACATACCTGTGTTGTCGGGGCCAACAGCGTAGGCATAGTTAAATGTATAGCATAAATATTTCTCTAGTTTTTCATGGAAGTAGGATTAAAGTTAGAGAAAAGCTTCTCTATAGCATTTATCATGACAACTGTCATCATTGCAATATAACCATTCTGTACGACAACGGTAAAAACTGTATCACACTGTGGTATTTATGCGTTTCTTCTGTGTGTTTCTACTTCATATAACATCTTACTCTTTTCTGATGCAACACTGAACTGTCCCTGCTGTGGGAAGAAGATAGAATCATCTGATATCATCCTTAACAATATTCATTAGACCAGTGGATTGCAGGAAATGTCAGAACCGATGCATTTGTCGTATAATAATTTGTGGGATGCCGGGGGAATACGTGATCTCAAAATGACTATTTTTTTCAGAAAACCTTTAGTTTCTCCGGAGAATATTTAAAGCTTATGTTATTACATGCAACTGCAAATATTCACATGGCTACGTCCTTGTTTAATGATGCAAGCAGATAAATGGCTTGTTACCAGCTGGTTGTAAAATTCATGCAGTCACATTTAATGCAGATTTCTCAGAAGGGTAGTCGTCGTATTTGTACTTGTGGCATTTATTCCTTTATTCTCTGTGATTATATGGCAATTTAGAGTCGGAATAATCTTTTCTATTTTTTTTATTACCAGTGCATTCATACACTACTTTTCAAAAGATTCCTCCATTTTTTGGGATTACCACCAAGAATATGGGGTCATTGGGTTTTCTTTCTCAGCTCCTCACGCCGGACGTGATATCTCAAACTGTCCGCTCTCCTGCCTGCGGGCTGCACACCCAAAGTGCAGAAAGATGAGTCAGACTTACAATAATGCTGCGGCGCACATTCATTCATTTCACGTTTATCAATTATGAAAAACGGGGAAAGCCTCTTTGGTTCACCCCCATTTGAAAGGATGCCGACGCTTGAGACGCTCGACCACTCTAAAGAGGAACTTTAACAAACACCTTCAAGGGGATTAGGATATTACAAGCACGCAGCTCTGTCTCTAAATTTATCCAAAGCCAAAACTGGGCTCTCAGTGAATCATAGAATTATGCAAAACGAATGAATTCTCCCAAATACTGTCTCTAATCATATTATCAATATACAAGTGAGCTTGTCTGATAGCTGATAAGAAATATTAGCTTGTCACAGTTTTAAAGCAGCATTTCATTAATTCAGAAAAAGAAAAAAAAAAAGAGTGACTGCCGGAGAGCAATGGAATTATTTTTTTTAATTGTCAAATATACTCGGTGCGCTGAATATTAAACTTAATGCAAACCAAAATCACTTTCTGTTGTGTGATCATAGACACGGAGTTACTGGCTCAGACCTCATCCATTTGGATCTTTCATAAGTAACAAACATGGAGCTAATTCCTCATAAAACACTTCATCAGCGTTTGGATCCTGCTTCATTCGGGCCATAGCACGAACCGAGCGAGGACCAAAACGATCTTCTGTTGATTTTTTATTTCTCCTTTCTGTTTTGAGGGCTTTATCATGCTAATTAACTCGTGAAATTTGGTGGATGTGTTAGTCGTAGGAGGAATTTACATATTTCATGGATTCCGGCAATAGGCGAGGCGAAGTGGGATTTACTGATGTCTGTAGTTGCTGTGAACTAAACTTAACGGGATCATTTTGAACTGAATATAAGCTTTTTAGTTGTTCTTCCCCATTTCCAGGTGTTACATTTGAATTATCTCTTTGTAGACACTTAACCCGATTGACTTCAGATTTGGTGACTGAGATGTGAAGACTATAAAGATTAAAACTTATCAAAACTTGAGTTTTTGGTGAACTGTCTGGACGGTGTAGGACGGTCACTTTTAGTGTCTTGCCATATAACATGAAACTGTCATGGCTCCCCTGTCCATGGCCGGTCCAGTCCAGTCCTGCTTTGGAAAAGAGCATGGGGGGCTTACTTCGCTCCCCAGGTAGACCATTGAACCTTGGGTACTCATGAGTCATGAGCCCCCCAACAAGACCTGCAGTTTTTCAAGATGCTGACCTGCTCTTCAAACCATTGCAATATACATACAATATACATACAATATACATACATAACATATAAGGTTTGAGGGCCTTTTTGGTCCTCTAGTCAAATATTGTTTTTGTTTGATAAAAAACAAATTTATCATGACACAAATTCTGGGAGTATGTTTTTTTTGGTAAGTGGGTCCTATTACTATTATGAGGGTGCCATGACTTAATGGGGAAACCGAGATGACGGCCTGGTAGAGGCCTGTGCTTTCGGAGTGCTGACTTATGCCTTACATACAGCCTGTTCAACAGTTCCAGTTTTTGAGAAGGAACTTCTTATTTTAACTTTTTGACATGTGTACTACTCATATTTAATTCTCCTTGATGTGTATCAAGTTGTAATAAATAAATCTGCCAGAGACATCAGCCGCCTCTTGAGACCTCGGCGCCTCGGCTCACTTATTTTCAGACACTCATGCAGAGATCAACAGCCGACGCTGTCATCACCAAGAGCGGGGATAAAAAGAAGCTGCGACTGAACAACCCTGAAAGCGTTCGCCAGAACAAACTTAATCACACATCTCCAATTTAAATCACCCCAGGAACATAGCAAGTTTAGAAGCTAACGTTAGCAGAGCGGCTAACGTTAGCAGAGCGGCTAAAGCTAGCGGAAGCTCAGAGCCAGCAACAAGCCCTGACGTCCCTGAACAAAGCCAACGTGTAATGGACTGAATGAGGCGTACAAAGTTTTTATTTTCACTTCGACACGTGAAACTATCGGTTTAAGGAGCGCACGGCGGCGAGGTCAAAGGGTACATTCATTTCAACAGGTCAGAATACATACACATTGTACAATGCAGACCAGCCTTTCCACTTCCACTGCAATCCTTCAAAATAAAAGCATTTAAATGACATTAATCAAAGATTTTTTTAACTTTAAAGAAAAGAAAAAAAAATCGTAATTGGCGGTGCATCGCTAACATAAACATATATATATTCATTAACACACACAAACATGCTGACATTCAAACCACAACCCACCCACGTGGCATGTTTTGTTACTGTTGGAGGAAGGCGGGGCACCAGGAGGGAACCCACGCGGACAGAGACACGGAGAACATGCCAACTCCACACTGAAAGGTCAACCTCATCGCTGTGAGGCAGCCGTTCTTCCAGCCACGTCTTTAGTGATTAATTTTTTATTCTCCAGTGCTAATGTCGGTGTTTTCGGAAAATTTTGTAGCCTCTAATCTCCCCTGACGTCCAGCACTGCTACTGCATCAGCTTCCTTATTCCTGCCCTGTTCCCAGTTCTTACCAACACCACCAGCCCCTTTTCTTGATTTCTTATTTGATCATCTCATTCCTCTCACCTGAGCTTCTCTGCCAATCTGTCCACCTGCACCTCATCCACTCCCCAGTTTAGAGCTTCCACTAGTCCAGTTTGGACCCGGTCTTAAGAAGTGCCTCTGTTCAAGGTAACCTCCTCGGAGGGGTACTGGTCCACAGGGGATCACACAAGCCCCTTCTTATCTCTAGCGGTGTTAAACGAAGCTCCCGGCCTGTCACCTAGCAACATTCACAGCGGATGACTGGTTAAAGTTGTCGGAGAAAAGGCTGTTTAGTAAGAGTGAGAGTAGAAGTTAAAATGTGTAAAACCGATGAGTAACCAATGAGTTGATGTATTTCCTGTTATTGTAAGAAATCCATATGCTTCACCTTCACCCTCCTCAGCTGTTCTGGGATTGTACATTATGCTGGTGAGCAATGTTTTGGGAAAAAGTGGAACATCACCATCATGCAATGAATCAGGATGGTGTGGGTCTCACCGGTTCTTCTCTGGTCCATATCTGAAGGATTTCCAAATATAGCCTGTGAAAGACGCAGTCCCTGAACTAGAGCTCCTGCGAGAGTCATCTACTTAGTGTCCTGGCGCTTACACTGATCAGCCATAACATTATAACCAGTCCCAGTATACATTTTGTGCTTGCGTTTCTATCATCAAGCATACGGATCAAAGAGTCGATAACAGTGGCTTAACTGTGAGCACTGGACGACTGGGTCAGAGTATTACTTGTTAGGTGTTCAGTCAGCAGTACTTAGTACCAGCTGAAGTGATCTCATAGGAACAACTGGTGAACCGGTGACAGTGTCCTTGATGTGTGTGAGAAGTGAACGCTAGCTCATGTTGTCAAATCTTACAGAAGAGCCAGTGTTAGTTCTGATGGAAATAGCCCAGAACATTAAGGCTACGTTGACACTGCAGGAAAAATGTGGTCCAGGTCGGATTTTTTTTGCGTGAACAAACAACACGGAATCTGATCTTTTCAAGTAACGAATTGGGTCACTTCCATATGAGGTCCTAAATCAGACACAGGTTCGATTTTTGTCAATGAGCCCTCAGTCTGAACCTTCAGATCGGAATTCATACAACTGTGGCACCATCTTCCATTGATGTTCATGACAAAGCTGCGCCGGCGGGAGACGCGTTTCACACTAAAACATCCCTGCAGACACTTCAGACATCACAGTCAATACTCTCACTATAAACAAAAGTGTTCAAACTTACTTCAATAGTTTCCATTTTGCTTCGTTAATGACAGCATGATGCATGATGGTAAATGGACTCGCTTTTCCAGTCTGCTCAAGGCACTTTTTTTAACACGAGTCAGCATAGACCGGATCACACAATCATTCACTGAGTGAGGATAGAGGCTGCCATGCAAGGTGCCCCCTGCAGTTAGCATTCATGCCATCATCCATAATTAACACACTAGTGGAACAGCCATTGGGATTTTGATGCTAGAAGAAAGAGCAGCACAATATTGGGCAGGTGGTTATTATGTTATGGTTGACTGGTGTATTATTCCATATAGGGCCAGTGTGTGTGTGTGTGTGTGTTGATGAACTGTGTGTCATGCTATGTGTATATGATCAGATTTGGAACTATTTTAATCCCTGCCACCCACCTGTGGGTTTTTACATATGAAGCCAATTTAATAAATATTGTCATACGTCTCTTTTTATATATTAACGAGTTATGCCTTTAAATTTTCACACCTGATATTTCTA
This sequence comes from Lophius piscatorius, assembly GCA_009660295.1. Taxonomy (NCBI): domain Eukaryota; kingdom Metazoa; phylum Chordata; class Actinopteri; order Lophiiformes; family Lophiidae; genus Lophius; species Lophius piscatorius. The sequence continues at coordinate 16,717 of VRLP01006184.1, read as the reverse complement.
ATGCCATAATCGGACCATTTCAGACATATTATATCTAAAGATTATCATCATACGTCATGTGATCATTCATACAGTTTGTCAAATAAAAGAAAAAAAATGTGAAAATTAAAACGTCATTGTCCAAAATGTGGAAATCGGATTTTGGTTTCACCTTGAAACATGTCGTAAATATAAAGTAAATATAACTGTACATTGTGACAGCATACACAGTGACAGAAAATACATTTTTATTTATAGAATACATCTATAGACTCTACAGAATTGTTGCTGGCTCTGTGTCCCAAAGGACTGGGAAGTGTAACATCTATTGTCTGCAGCTGCATAAATTAGCCTGCATGGACAAGCATGCATAGAAAAAAAAAAAAAGCAGACAAAATCTCATACATATGTAATTTTGACTTAATTATTCGACTACTTAAGTCATTTTTGCTCCTAAATAAATAAATATTCAAAGGTAACTGTGAGCATGAGTGGAAATCCTGACTCAGAGAGCGGCTCAGCCGACTCGTCTGGAAGATTTGCCTGAAGCTTCTCGGAGGCTGTCATTATCGCGTGCGGCTAAATCATCGCTCCGTTAATGGCGAGCTCTAACAGGCCGTCCGGTCGGACTGCAGGGAGCTGAAACACGTCCTCACGAGTCGAAGCCGGCCACGGAAAGAGCGGCTTGAAATCAACAGAATCCTATAAAAACAGCCATGCTACACTTTCCTACACGTGTCTGAGACTCAGGCGTAGCGTTTTAACAACACGCATCGGTGCGACACTTAATGTGGTCAGCGTTTAGTTTTCTAAAGTCTAAACTTGTCCCGAAATGAATACTCAAATCAATTAATTCAAATAAGTAGTGAACAGACGCTTACACTTCGTTTAGAATTTCCTCTTACTTGTAAATTCAACTAACTTTTTTCTTCCCTTTGCCTTAATCAAACCCATAATCTTTAAGTAATATAAACCGGTTTGCAAATGCTGCAACTGGTTCTGAAACAGATAAATGCAAACATCATTAAAACTCAAGTTGCATGCGCAACTAAATTGATTGGAATTAGTTGCAAAAACATAGCTTGCTTAAAACTTCTAATTCAAAAAAAATCTTGATAACCATTGTTATCTGCCTTTCTTTGTGTTCATAAACTGTATAGAATTGGATTTATATGAATGAATTGAATTCACAGGTTTTTATAAATCTTAAAAAAATCCTATAATATCCTAAAATATCCTATTTTGAAAAAATAAATTCTTAATGCTGTTATAAAATGACAACACAGTATTTATGATATTAACTATTAATAATTTGTTAAAAACAAATATAAATGAGTTAATCTAAAATATAGTTTTAAATGAAAGACTACTTAAAAAATGTATTTCAGGTACTTCAGTGTTCTTATGTGATCGATTACGACTTAAGTTCTGAGTATTTTCCCCTTAATCAGTTTTACAGTGTAGTAGAGTTGGGCAATGGATCAAAACTCATTAAAAAAAATCAACATTAAGAACCTTTAATCGATGTAATCTGACTCTTGCTAAATGCTTTGATTAATACTTTGCCCAGACTGTGCACTCTAAAACTCTCTCTGAACTTATTATAATCAATCATGTGGTTAGTCTATGAAGGCAGAGCGCTACAACCCCAAACATGACATGAGTGCAATTTACTGAGCTGTCAAGTACGTCTCAGCCACATGAGCTGGTAGCTGAAAAGGTTGTCGTATCTGTCCTAAGAACACATTCTCACACATTCTGACTTCGGGGAAGATGACTAAGAGGAAAAGAAGTCAAATGTTAACACCTCCGAAAGACAAAAGCACCCGCCAAACGCAACACCCGCCAATTTGTTTAATTACTTGCCGAATAATCACACTACCGAGTACAAAGAGGGTATGGCTAACACAAAAAAAAAAAGAATCTGACAAGTGCTTCAGAAGTGCAGCTGTCACTAACAGAAACATTTACAGAAGCCAAATAATATCCAAAGGATTCAAGAAGCTGCAAAGAAAAAAACAGATGCCATATAATACAACCATCACCAGGGAGATTGTTCCCATAACAACAGCAGAATATTGTGGGTCCAAACAACTCATTAAGACCCTTAAACAAAAGACCAGCTGTGCCATGTGCCAAAATATTTTTTCCAAAATGCAGTACCCGACAAATTCAAGACATGATGTGAAACAGAAAAAGGGAAAAATCCGTTTGGTTCTTTGCAGCCACTTCTGACTTCAGGTCAGGTAGGACCATGACGATGACCAAACTGAAGATAAATGGAACCTGTGCATCAACAAGACAAGAACAATTTCCGTAGCCGAAAGACCCCAGCTTTTAATAGTTTAACATTTTAAAATACAGACACTGCAAGGAGCTTTGAAGACAGTATAAGACAAAAGAAAGCACCCGGCCTACGCTGTCGCCCCCGACAGCAGTGGGTATTCTCTACAAGACCCTAATACCTGTACAAGCTTTAGTAAAAAAAATGAATCTCCCCCTAGTGAGTAGCATATAATATATAGACAACAGATGTCGTTGTGTTTTGTGTTATACGCACACAACTGGACTAAATCACACCAACTGATGATAAATTATGGTCTGAAAACTTTTCAAGATAAAGCTCCCCCTTCTGTCGGAAATGTACAACCGACCTTTGCCAAAATCAATTCAGTTCTTCCTCACACTAAGGTCAACGTGAGTATCAAATTTAAAAATGATACATGACATATTTTTTGAGTTATGTCCAGAAAACAGTGTTTTCGTAAAAGAAAGAAAAAAAGAAAAGAGCTCCCCCTAGTGAGTGAAATATTAACTATTAGAATAAAATAAGATATCCACATGATAGATCTCCTCGAGTCGATTCATACGCACCAAATTTAAACCAAATTCAAAAGACGGTTGAAAGAATTTGGTCCGACAACTTCAAAATCATTCCACTTCTTCCTCGCCTTAAAGTCTGTGTAGGTATAAAATTTGACAATGATCCCTGAAATAGTGTTTCACTTATCGCATTAACACTAAGAAGACACGCATGATGTGACAATTCCTTAGCATTTCCGACTTTTCTAAGCTCTAGCAGTCGTTCATTAATCAGGGTAAGAGTTGGAGACGATGATGAGGATGATGATTGTTTTAGGTCTTATCACCCAGCTGTAGTCACAAGTACTGGTACTTTTGGGTTGAGTATCATAAGAGTGCAGCAAACGGCCCACATGGCGGGCATGTGTGAACCTGTCCAGTCCAGCTTCTCTATAAATTCTCAGCTCAAGAGCTCAGGCAGGTTATGTGCTGCTGCCACATTGCTTCATCACAGTATCAGCGTGGAGGAATATTTCCGTCTCCTGTTTGAGAGGGAAACCGACACCACCGAGGTCTCTTTAGAGCGTCCACAGCGGGTCAGAGGCAGCTCCTGTTTCATGCATGCGCCGCTCTGTGATGCAGGAGCTGATGCCGGTCTCACAGTGACTAAGACAAAGTGAGTGCGGCTGGGAGAATTGTGCACCAGGACCCTGAAGCCATCGCACTGTGGCAGCAGAGTTAGATATACAGTTTCAGCAGTTCTCCAGAAACCCCACGTAGGAGGAAAATGTATCTTTTAGAGATGTTGAGAGTGCACTAATGATTCTCTGGCTCTGCCCGGAGCCGGCTGACCGCTTACGCTTGTCGGCCACTTCCAGGCTCTGATTATGGGTCCATCTTTTCTGCAGATGCATTCAGAGCAATTATGTTGGAAATCGAGACTAGATGGCTCATCTTTAAGGTGCTGGGCCACTTTAAAGATGCGGCGGACGTATGGCATCGACAGCGTTGAACTGATCCTGTAGTGAAAAACGGCATTGAGAACCAGAACTCCAAATATAACGAGGCTCACGGCATCTGAATCTGTTCTTGCGGTTTATGTTGGAGGTCCAAGAACCGATTCACAAATTCAACATGAGGACTGAAAGTGTCCAGTGAGATGCTGACTGAGGATAAGCTCATGAAAGAATGAGTGCAAAGGTGATTTTGATTCATTCATTTCAGAGTAGTCATAGTCTTTTCCAAGTGGGATGAAGAGACATGAAGCCAACGACAGTTTTAGATTCAACATTTCACCACTTCGCTTTCCGACAGAGTTCGGCGAGAACATTGACGCCCCTCTCTAGTGTCAATTTCAAAGAGCAGTCGCTCAGCACTGAGGTTGGAAGAACTGGCTCTGCCGAAAGCTTCTAATTGAAATCTTGTTTGAGTAATCTGGACAAACTGGAGTGTAAAATTAAACACTGTTTTTTGGGGACTGTTTCTTGATGAGCTACTGTAGCTTCTCTAATTGTAAACGTTAAATTAGTGATTTTTAAGGAGGTGCTCAGACACAAAGTCTTTTCTCGGAGGCTGGCTAGATGTTACCAGTGCTTAAAGTTAAGTCTAGACGGCCTACGCTGTCGTCACCGACAGCAAGAGCATTGCCCAGAAAAGCCTCCAATCCCCTGCGTGGTACAAGCAATCCCCGTGATTGTACTCCTTGAATTACATTTGATGTTATGGCAGCAGTCATTTTTAACTGGAGGGACTATATTCTTTGTAAGAAGAACATTTTGGAATTTGAGTTTTTAATTTAAAAATGATCCATAAAATAGTATCTGCGGCGGACTCGGCGATGACAATTCCATAATACCCCTGACATTTGGGGGACACAAACATATTTTGGCCCCAGCATCATATTTATCAACAGAAATCTAATCGGTTTCCATCTTTTTGTCTTTCCCCAAAACATAATGTTCTCGCTGAAAGACAGACGGTTCCCAAAATATCAAACCGATCCTAAAAAGCAGCTCAAGTATCGACTTTTTTCTAGATTCTGCTGATGGTCGCTCAAAGGTTACACTGTTTGACTGAAATGTAAGTTACTTGAAGCACAACATTTTTAAAAAAAGCTTCTGTGAGTCACTAATTCGAGTAAACGCCTGGAACAGGACTATCTACAATGTTTCTGAGGATTATTGTACAAACTCTTGAAGTGTTTTCGTCACTACGCGCTATATAACGGAAAGAGTCGAAACGTGCTCTGCAGGTAAATCATTGAGGACACCTGAGAAAAAGCTCCGCCCCTCAGATGTCTTAGGATGCCAAGCTGAAATGGAGAGGTGCCTCCGGTCGGAATGTTTATCCGGGCTTAGCAGAGGGTCTTTATTGCTCACAGGAGACCAGCAGATTTCTGTCTGCATTTCACTCTGTGCACCGATTCTGTGGTATTTCAGACCAGGACCTGCCTGAATCCAGTTCCCCCATGATGACAGGAATAGTCTCTTTAAAAGAAACACCGAATGTGGGTTAATTGACTCTTTGTGCGCCGCTGTGAAGTAAACGTGCACCACCAACGGACAAAAGGGTTGTTGGAGGATTCCAGACATGTCTCATGGTGGAAAAATATATAAATAATGTAAAAAAAAAAAAAGGGCAGAGGATTAGATGTGAGCTGCACATAAATGCATAAACTTTTAGGAAAGAGCTTGTCTTTGAAGGATGAATAAACTGAAGGCTTTATTTTTTATGTGAATGACTGGATATTAAGATGTCTATCTCAGGCTCATTGTTTAACTCTATATGTGATGCCATCGTGAGAAATAAAAATAAAAAAAAGGTAAGATGACAGCGTCATCACTCAATATAATATATATTTGTTATATAAACAAACAAACAGATAATTAACAGATACAATCTACACGCACCTCGCTGTGGATTCAAAGTTGAGGTTAAAACTTTCTCCTGACATGAAGGTGTTGGAGGATTTACCTTGTATGTGCTGGTTGACCACATTCTCCAGTCGATCCAGCCTCTCCATGATCCGGATGGTGTCACCTCTCTTCTCACTTGCCTCCAACTTTCTCTCCGGTACCGGCATCGGCACTTTGATGTAAATGTTGGCGATGTAGTTAGTCACCCATCCGACGTAGAGCAGACACACGATGTTGGTCATGCCGCTCAGGATCACGCATGTGGACACCAAAGTTTTGGTTCTCCTGGTGCAAGCCATGCCGACATCCCTGCATGCAGGCTGCAGGATCCTGTCTGAGCGGGGGGGGATAAGGAGGTGGAGGAGGAGGAGGGGTGGGCACAGCTGCTTGGAACGAACTGGAATAGTGAAGTTTATTCCACGGAGCGTGCAGCGACGCGAGATTTCCAAAAGCCCTCACTTCTCAAGTGGCGCGTCCGATTGTGGAGACGCTAGTTATCCTCCAATATCTACAGGTGAAGTCTCCCCCTTCCGCGCCTTCTCAACCCCCCGTTGACTCCAGTTGCATTTGAGGATCGCGGAAACGGGGATGTAGGCGATCATCCCGCTGCAGCCAATGGGAGGCAAGCTGGAGGACCGACAGCAGCCCCCGCCGCGCGCGCCCCTGCCGATTCACGATCAGCGTGGGTCTGACCGGACTCCTTCCACTCAGCAGGACGTTAGAACCTCTTTCTGATGAGTCCAGGGACACATCTGTGGTTCGCTGACCTCAGGTAGCACGTGTTCGGTTCTATTTATCCCCCTTGCTGAGGGACAAACGCAGCAAGTGTTGGATCCGTCCGGCTCCGAAGGGCGAGTTGAAAACTCTTAGGGAGTAATTACCATCTATCTCTCCTGCAATGCAGGAGGAAACCACAAGATGGCGACACTGGGTCTCCATAGAGGGAACCCTAGTCACCTCGAAATTATACATCTATACAGTGTCCTGCAGTTTTATTCACACCACTTAAAAATAAGTAAAGTGAGAAGCAAAACTGTCTTAATGGTCTATACCCATGATCTTTAATGCAAATTATTCACAAGAACCGAACCTTAAACTCAAGTAAGATTATTAAAAGAAACTTTTCAATCTAAACCTGAAACAAACATTTTCCTTTAAAGCATATATTAGTTGTTGTTGTTGGTTTTGTTTTGTTATTTGCACAATTTAAAATACATAGAAAACCAAATATCATCCTTGTATAGTGCAGGAGGTGGCAAACAGCCCAAAGGGACTAATATAAAGTCTCCACTCAAACAAAACATAAAATTAAGGCAATATTAGACAGAAATAAAATAATATGACAGGTATAAGACAAAATGATAGAAATGAATCTACTGTAAGACAAATAAAATGTAACATAATAACAATCAACTATCAAAATATATGCTAAAATGATTGGCACCCCTACCTCTCCTGTGATTGAAAGGCAACTGAAGCATGTATCCAGGTCAGGTTTTACATTTTTAGGTTTGCCTGTTTGAGTAGGAACTCTGAATTGGTGAACAATGACTTCCTATTTTTCCGGGATTATTCTTCACAGCGGGAAAGGCGAGATAAACATTTGTAGAGCTGCACAAATCTAACAATGGCCACAAGAAAATCTCTCAACAGTTTAAAATGGCAGTTTCAGAAGTTATATCAACAAAACAAAACAAAAATCAGCCTGGAGTAGGATGTGTCTGCAAACAGACCCAACCAACTCTGCGGACGATGGTTTGACTGACTGGCAGAACTCTCTCCAAAGATCACAACTAAAGAATAGCAGAGGTCAGTTTAATCTTGGGGTCAGAAGGTCTCCCCAACCACCATTAGACGACACCTACACCAACACAAAGAAAACTGTTTGGGGGGCTAGCAAGAAAAAAGCCTCTGCTGTCACACACACACACAAGCTAAAACAACCCCAGTTTGCCAAACACAACTGAGACTTTCAATTGAACAAAGTCAAAGGTCAGATTAGACCAAAGTATATCTTTCTGGATACAAATATATAAGACGGGTGTGGCATGGCAATAAGAGGAAGCCATAGAGAAAAGCACCTCATACCCTCTTTGAAGTCTGATGGTGGGTCTCTGATGCTGGGGGGGCTGTTATTTTTCCATAGGCCTTGAACTCTTATTAAGATACATGGTTCCATGGACAAACACCAGCTCATATGCGTCCCACCTCTACCTCCTGTTCAAATTCCTAATAACCCCTCCTTCCTGTTTTAGGCCCCAGTCTGCTCTCTATTCTAAACACTATATTTGCCTCTGGGTCCGTACCTGATTACTTTAAAGTTACAGTTATTCATCCCTCCTAAATCTTAGGAGGGGTCTTACTGCTGCATCTGACACCATTGATTACGAGAAGTCTTCCTGAATAGGTTGTAATACTGGGTCGGTATTTCTGGTACTGCCTTAAAATGGTTCCAGCCAAACCCAAGGGATAGATATTTTAGAGTCAGTATTAATAAGCATGTGTCCTACTCTGCTCCCCTGATCCGTGTGGTTCCCCAGGGCTCGGTCCTTGGACCAATCTTATTCTCTCTTTACATACTTCCTCTGGGTCGCCTTTCCAGCCGATTCCAAGATGTTTCATACCACTGTTACGCCGAGGATACGCAAATCTATTTCACTGTCAGTACCAATAAACTGAATCAACCTTCCACTCTCCGTAATTGCTTAGTTTCTGCCAAAGAGTGGATGTCTCAGAATTTCTTTCAAAAACTGAATCTGAATTGGGCCAGACACTTCCTCCACTGTTGATCAAATATACAATCAACTGCAAGGAATTTAGGAACCATTTTTGGAAACATCATGACCTTTAACCACCAGATAACAAAACTTGTTCCGTCCTTTTTTCCGCAGCTTAGAAATATTTCAGAAAATCAGACCAATGCTCTTCTTTAAAGATCTCAATTTATTAATCCACGCATTGATTTTTCTCCCGTGTTGACTATTCTTATTCCCTTTGCACTTACCTCCGCCAATTCTCCGTACATGGTTTACATTTTGTCCAAAATGCAGCAGCTGGATTACTAACCAGAACCAGCCGTCTGTCCTTGTATCCCTTCATTGGCTACCTGTTAAATTTAGGATAAACTATAAGGTCCTGCTAATCACCTACAAACCACTTCATGGCCTAGGTCCAAGTTAAAACTCCATATTCCACTCTTCGTCCACTCAGATCTTTTAATGTCAACCTACTTTCTGTCCCCCGCTTCTAACTGTGCTAACAAAGGTGACCGCGCCCTCGCCATTTTTAGCCCCCAACGTCCTCAATCCATCAGATCTGCTGATTCTTTGAATTACATTAAGAAGCATTTCAAAACTCATCTGTGCAGACAAACATTCATATAATCCTCATTCGTCTCCCCGTCTGTGTGTACAGTTGTTTTGTTCCTGAATATTTGCCTTTGTGCCTTTGTTTGTTGTGGTAATTTATCTATGTGTAAATACTAAGTGAATTTATATTCTCTGTGCTGCACTTTGTGACCAATGTGTTTTAGAAGCGCTATAAAAAATAAAACGTATTCTTATTCTTATTATCTACTCCATGTTCTCTCGAACCTCATCACACACTACAAGAGGAGACTCAGAGCTGTTATTGTGGAAACATGGACAAACTCCATGTTTCTCAGACACCTTGGGAGCCCAAGATCCTGTCCTGACTTCACAAGTTCTACTTCATAAATCCACTGTGGAGATGTTAACCACTGCAGACAAGGAACACCCAACAAGACTTACAATTTCTATGGAGGTGCTCTGATCCAATCACTCATGCTAGATGACTTTGTCTTGCTCATTAGTTCTGGTTCTTGCATGTCAGCTTGAGGAATAAATGTCCACTCACTGCCTAATATATCCCAACTAGTTGCCATTGCAACCACATAATCAATCTTTCTCTGCCTTCACCTTTCAGTGGTTGTAATGTTATGGCTAATCAGTGTATGTACTTGGCAACCTTTGGCCTCTTTTTTAATTTTGCATATGTTCTGAAGAAAAACGTCGATGTTCATCACGAACCATCTGGTTGTGTTGCACATTTACAGCGTCACATAAATGTATTATTATTATTATTATATCACTTTTTTTGTGACATCAGACGATTAGTAGATTTTAAATAGTGCTATTTCCTGATTGGAGTTATCTTTTAACACCTATTTTCTGCTGGGAAAGAGAGTAAGCATCATTAAATGGTGCAGATGAAAGGGTGAATATCTTAAAATATAACGACCGGGTTGAGTCCCGCGTTCACTCTCCTTGCAATTATCCGTAAACTGCTCAGTCCACTTCACAATAAAAGCATCAAATGCATTTTTGTATTCGTCGAAGAACATTGTGCATTTCCTAGAACTGAGGATCCTTTAGGTGCAGATGGAAACTATGTTTCTGAAGAAACCTCAAGTATTTTCCTATATTTTCACCCAAATTGTAGTTTGGGTTGTGATGGTATTTTCAACTTTCATCCTCGCACAGATGATTATTTGCTAATAACAGCCTTTGTCATCCAACCTGTCAGTTCTCACCCAGCAGGCAGCCAGAGTGAATGGATTTGAAGCGATGGTAAAAAAAAAAAGAAGTTACTTCAATAGTGCATGAACAAATGGCTCAAACTATAATTATGACACATCATTATCTGTGTTACTCCTAGATGATTACAGAAGGTTTTGAGGCGCGCCAACAAAAACAGTCACCACTCCTTTGTTGGAAGTTGTAATTATAATTACTACCTTTTCAGAGCAAAATGCAATTGAGCCATCTACTTTTTTAAACAGACTTATAAGAGAATGTAAAAAAAAACAAAAGGTAAATTGACAGCCGGGCCTAGCTACCATTGAACAAAAGAATACACTTTAGAAGAGATTAATTCCAACTGTGCTGCAGTTCTATTACTTCAAATTAAAAGCACGGTTTGGCATTTTTTCACATTTTCTCTTATCAGCAGAGGAGCATCTGTTCCAGGTGTTTCACATCTTTGGACTCTCTGCTCTGCAGCATCAGCCATTTATGGCCTTGAAATGATCCACACAAGGACGCGCTACCATTCATCTCACCTAAAAGACCTGCCAGAGAGAGAAAAGGTAGTATCTCTTCGTTCCAGTGTGTGAGGGTTTTTTTTTTTTACAGGATGTTTTGGTAGTTACATGGATGTGAAGAGAAAAAAAGAATGTTTTGTGTCTTTTATGTCTTTTTTTTTTTTCTCATTTGATCTCAACTTAACCCACATGACTCAAATGAAAGTCAATAAACTGGAGGATTTTGTGTCCTTCAAAATGTGTTTTACTTTAGGACCACACACACACACACACAAAAAAATCATATGCTGACTGGAGCTTTGATAAAAAGCATTTTTCTCTGCTACATTTGTAGTTTGAGCCTCTCAGGTGTGAGAATGTTCTGCTTTGTCTGGTTTAGATCTCTGTAAGTCGATTGTTTGGAGAGAAAAAGAAACAAACAATTTAAATATGATAGCTTGGGCTTGCAATGGTATATTCCTGAGAAGCCCCCAATCCCCTGCCTTTTACAAGCTACGTAAACAGAAGCTCCAAATGAATACTTGTCAGTGCTTTTGTCAGCTCATTTCCACTGTAATTTCTTTTCATAAAAAATACAAACGTAAAAATATGAACTTTTAGAGTAAAATTTGATATAAGTATACGAGATAAACCTCCTAGCGTTGATTCGTTTTCACCAAAATTGGACTTAATTGGATTAACAGTTTAAAAATGATATTGCGGAAACATTTGGTGACAAAACTCCCCCTAGTGTCAGAAATATTAACAGCCCTTTCCCCAAATCCATCCAGTTCTTCCTCACACTAAGGTTTATGTGATGGCAATACCATCCCTGACTTTTCGGGGATATAGTTATCTTTTAGTTGATATTTTTAATTCTGCTAGTAATTAATAGTTTTCACTGTTACCTGAATAAATGAACTAATTTTAAGTATAGTTTGCAAAAAAGTGTATATTAATCATACTAAATAAGTTGTGTGGACACAGAGGAAGGCAAATGCTACTGGTACTCAACATTTTAAAATTGAACTAACCGCAAACGTTACTTTTCTTAACGTTACTTAATCTGCAAACAAGCTTATATTAATCAAAAAACTTTGATAAACACAAGTGAAGTTCAGTTGTCACTGGCACTTGACATTTTTAAGTTAGAAGAAGCCCTAAACTAATTCTACATTTTCCCCAGTCGTTAATCCCCAAAAGGGATATTATGGATTTGTCTTCTCCGCCACCATAGATCCTTCGTGTTAAAGCAGAAACTCAGAAGCTATTTCATGGATCATTTTCAAATTTAATACCCACATAGAACTAAGTGCGAGGAAGAACTGGATTGATTAGGGAAGGGTTAGCTGTATATTTGTATGATAGTTTGGACCATTCCCCCATCCAACGCCTGCAGCCGATTCAAAATACCGCTGCTCGCCTCCGGACTGGGAGGAAACAGTTCATTGGTTTCCTGTCCTTCCTGTCCGATCAACAGGATAAGCTTCGAAATGTTGTTGTTGGCTGACAAAGCTCTGCATGGATCAGCCCGCTTGAACTTCTTATTTATCCTTCAGCTAGAGCTGTTGGGGACGTCAGCGTAGGCCTTGTTTGAACAGACTTTGAACCAGGTTTCAGCGTTCCTGTTTATTTTTTGTACATCTCACACCAGATGATGATCAAAGGGTCCAACCCTCTTTCTCAGAGCTGAGGGTGAAACCTTTAGATGTCTCATTTCTTCTTCTGACCTACAGTCCGCAGCTCTGCATTAGTTACATAACTCATGTATCATCATCACTGTATGAATGTCTGTGTGAACGGGTGAATGCTGACTCCTACTGTAAAAGCGCCTTGAGTGGTCCAGCTATACAGAAAAGTGTTTTATAAGTACAGTCCATTTAGCATTTGTCATGTCATGAAAAATAGCAAATATGTCACATCTGGCTCATGACTCATCTTAACCTAGACCTGTTGTTCCTACAGCTGTCTCCTCCCCTCACGTCTCTCTTTGTATTGCAACCCAGTCTTCACTGATGGATCCAAAGATTAAATAAAAGGCTTTTCTTTCAGCATATCAGTTTAGACCAGGGGTTTCAAACTCAATCCCAGAGGGGGCCAAAATTAAAAACGGAGTTATTGGCCCTGTTTAATCTGAGGTATAACAAATTTATCCTTATTTTATTTACTCATGTTACAGAATTATGAACAAACCAAGCAAACACATAATAGTTAAATTACAGATAAAATTCAAAATAGATCAGTGTGACTAATTTTCTATGCCTCCCGCTCTATCAGTAGAGTCAATTCCGTTGAAAATATTTTATTCACAGGCATCAACATCAGCCAGAAAAATGTATTTTTCAACTCACATCTTAAACTAATCTTTTTTTTAATTACAATGATCAACAAAAGGGAAAGTTTAAATAACCGTTGGTAAATGGCTAGGCTGATTTCTTTCTTCTGCCACAGTAAAATAGTAAAAGTAGACTGTTGCTCCTAATATCTGTAACTCCAGTCAGGAGCAGCAGCACCTCAGAAAACACTGAGGTGCACAAATAGCCTAAAGGTGCATTACACATCAAATGTAAGAAACTTATTGCGTTGTCTTGTTTTTAACGCAACAGCACTGACACATGTTGGAGGACGTGAACAGCAGTTAATCAAACGTGCTTTTTATTTACAAAACCGCGTGTCGACTCACTTATACGTTAATTGATTAGCGTTTGAATTTTTTTCTCATCCATAGTCCCTCCTTGGTTTCAGATGGACCTCGAGCTGGAGCTCTTGGTTGACGTGCCGGCTATCGCAGTGCATTCTGGGATTTGTACTGTCTATGTTTGCACCGTTTACCTGTGGGCCAATTATTATAGAAATAGGATATTGTCTTGCGGGCCTTGAGTCTGACTTATGTGGTGTAGACAGAAGGTTAAGAGATTTACAAAAGACCTTGTCTAAACGCACAACTGAGATGATGCAACAGCATAACAGTGGATGGAAGAGTCTCAAATGAAAATGTTATTCTTTCCTCAGTCTTATGTCCAGCATCGTTGCAATAAAGTTTATCATACAGGGTAGGCAGTTTCTATTTATTGAAATCTTTAAGACAATGGATGATTTTTTAGACAGGTTCTGAAACTTGAGGAAACTCACTTTAATGTCCTAACCATTAACAAAAATTATTTCTTGACGTATTTATTAATCGAATATCTTAGACGCTTTAAATTCATCAAAAGGTAAGCTCAACCTTTTGGTGAAGTACGTTTTTAGAAAACTAGTTGACCCTTATTACTCTTTTCTAGGTTGTATTAAGTTAGTTCATTCTGTTTGGTACGTCCTCTTGTGCATTAATATGCCATAAACATCCTACTTGTCGAAAATATCTTTCTAAATAGTCCTGGTTAATGCCTCCCACTCGGTGGACCCTTTCGATCTGTGGTGTCCCCCAGCGTTCCGTCCTCAGCCCCTTAAGCTTTGTTCTGTACGTGCTGTCACAAGGTCGTGTTATAAACATCAAACGTCAAATGTCACACCTTTTTCAATAATGACTAGTGGCTATAAATGTGCTCAACCTTGAGCACAAGGCATCAAAGAGTTGAGTGAATCAGAAAGGAAAGGGATATAAAATGTAACATCATTAGAGACTGGAGGATCAGCTGGAGTAAGAGGAGCACAGGATGATGTCTGTTTTCAGTATAAAGAGAAGCGGGTTCATTGTTCACAGCCAAGAGGGGCGCCAACGATGAAAACATCTCAACGAGAACTCAACCAATCACTGCTCACCATAAACAAACACTCCTCGGGATTATGCAAACATTGTCGAATAGAAGAATGAGTGGAGCATATCATTTGTCACACTCAGGATTGCTCTCGAGAACGATAAATATGGAAGAGGGAAATTAGAAACGTGGAGTGGAAGAGGTTAAGAAAACCGTGGGAGGTGAAGGCTGAAGCTCCTGACTGGTGACAGGATCAACGTGCGACGCTGAATAATAATCCGTTTCAGCTTGTTGCTGAATAGTCAGTTCCTCTTCTTTATGACAGGAGGCTACCGGTGTTACATCACCGCCACATACTATGTTACATGCTGGACCAGAGGAATCTAACCCCTTAAATAAAAAAATAGTGTTATATATAATTATATATATATTCATTTTAAAACATTTTTTATTTTTAAATTTAAATATTTTTTGAGTCCCACCTGGAAGGTGAATTATGGAACAATGACATATTCCAACAAATCCCATGAGACCCCGAGTTGTGAAAATTTGGGTATCAAACATAGTTAAAGGACTTATTTAGATCATATTTATTTGACTCAACCCGTCGTCACTGCTGATATCATTTATTTAGTTTGTTTAGTTTGTTTAGTTTGTTTGTTTGAAAAAAAGACATTTGGGAGTTTTCTGTCCATTGATGCATCAACTGATCGTTTGTACTTAATATCCTGAGAAGAAAAATAATTCGAACATTTTTCTGACAAAAGCCAAATTAAGAAAAAATAAAATAAATTCAAAAAGTCATATGTTGTTTCGAACTTGTAGTAATTGTTCCACCTTAGTCCTCACACACGAGTATAGTTTGATTTGACAACGTAATGATATCCAACCAGCCACATTTATAACCTTCCCTCACTTCCCTCCCACAGACGGTCTCTGAGGGGGATATTTAATATCAAGATAATCTGTAATTTACATTTTTACTGTGGGCTACAGCAATATTTAATAGAAATCTGAGTAACGTTTTAATTATAATAATCACATCTTTGGATAGCCTGGAAGATGCTCCAGTAACCCTGATCATACTCCTCAGACTGAAGACCTTCGTACAGCCGGGAGGCAAACGTAATTAAAGTGGATGGAAATGATGAAGAAAACACGATATCTCGGCACTCATTAGATTGTCGTATCGAAGAAGGGATTCAATATGACAACGATTTGTTTCAAACTGACCAGTTTGTTGTTTGAGTATCATAAGTTTCTCGTTTAACTTGAATATTTTCATGGATCTCTTCTATCTTTAAAGAGAAGCATTTAAAAACTGGGCTTTTGTCACCCCTGTCAAAGCAAGGGTACCCCCATGTGGAGTGGTACTAGCAACCCCCCCTCATTGAACCCCTCAAATTAAATGGGAAGTTTTGTCTGGAAAACTGTGATTTTTCATGAAAGAGCTCCCCCTAGTGAGTAAAAACTGAACCATTAGGGTCAACATGATGTATACAACATAGATCTCCTTAAAGTGATTGATTTTCACCATATTGGACTAAATTGGACCAATGGTTGCGAAAGTATGGCCCCAAAACTTTGGGAGATAAAGTTCCCTTAGGGGTGGAAATATATGACATTTTCCAAAAATCCAATTTCCAAATTCAAAATTTGGAAATGATCGATGAAATAGTTCCTAAATTATCGCGTTAACACGAAGAATCTGCGGCGGCGGCAATGATGATGCCATAATATCCCTGACTTTTCAGGGATGTAATAAAGAACCACACAGAAGAAAAAAAAAACATGTATAGAATATGTATAGGACAAGAATTCGCATTGATCCATGAAACAGTTTGGGTTATCGCGTTAACAAGACTAATCTGCGGCGGCCGCAGTGAGGATTCCATAATATCCCGACTTTTCAGGGATACACTCTCAGGAATAGGGTAACAGTAGGAGCCCATGTCTGTCCCCCAAGGTACAATCTGAACTAATGAATCCTCCAGGATTAATTACTGCACCTAAAGACTTCTACAGGTATATGTACCTTCTTGTACATACATACATGTACCTTCTTGTACATACATACATGTACCTTCTTGTACATACATACGTGTACCTTCTTGTACGTACATACATGTACCTTCTTGTACATACATACATGTACCTTCTTGTACATACATACATGTATCTTCTTGTACATACATACATGTACCTTCTTGTACATACATACATGTACCTTCTTGTACATACATACATGTACCTTCTTGTACATACACACTTGTACCTTCTTG
>VRLP01006183.1:0-30513 GCA_009660295.1 Lophius piscatorius | reverse complement strand
ATGTATTAATCCAGTAACATGCATTAATCCAGTAACATGCATTAATCCAGTAACATGTATTAATCCAGTAACATGCATTAATCCAGTAACATGTATTAATCCAGTAACATGCATTAATCTAGTAACATGCATTAATCCAGTAACATGCATTAATCCAGTAACATGTATTAATCCAGTAACATGCATTAATCCAGTAACATGCATTAATCCAGTAACATGTATTAATCCAGTAACATGCATTAATCCAGTAACATGTATTAATCCATTTAACATGTATTAATCCAGTAACATGCATTAATCCAGTAACATGCATTAATCTAGTAACATGCATTAATCCAGTAACATGCATTAAACCAGTAACATGCATTAATCCAGTAACATGCATTAATCCAGTAACATGTAATAATCCAGTAACATGCATTAATCCAGTAACATCACACAATTGTTCGGTTACCTCTTTCTCTAAGATTTTAGAGCGGAAGGGAAGGCTTTAATAAACTGAGACACTAAGGGGCGTCTCCCCACTGTAAGACACGCCACGGCATTTTGGAGGAAATAAATTGCTGCAGTGTCAAACCTTAACGGTGAGTTGTCTTTTCACCGTCCAAAAGTGAGTGAAGAAAGCGAAGTACCAGTACCCTGAGTAACAGGCCCTAATGGCTGACCATAAACCAGATGGAAGACCAATGGGAACCAATGCCTCCACTGCCACTTGGGGGCTATTAACAGAGCCTTTCAGTGACTCAGGGTAATCCGGTTAACATGTTAGGAAACAGAGGGGAACGGTGGGAAAGTTAAAAAAAAAACCATCTGACAAATTTTGAGACAGTACATCAAAAGCATCCGCCTGACCTTCCGGAGATAACCACATCCTGCAGTGGTTTGTCTCTGCTAACAGAAATAGGTCAGTCTGAGCTGTGTAGAACTGATCCACAGGAGGGATATCATTTCTGGATGAAGCCTCCTTTCTCCTGGGAGAGGACCAGTCCTGGACTGGTCATCTGCAGCCCAATCTATAACCCATGGAATAAGAATTGCCCTGAGTAAAGCAACATGCTGATGCAACCTGGAGGCAAAGCAGGGACTTTGTTAGGGAAATGAAAATACTTCCTTTGCCCTACTTGTTTCTGACATGTTTCCTCATGTTGTATCGGACAAATGATGTGAGTATTGTTCTGCCCCAAGGACACGATAGCTTGACCTTCGTAGATTGGCCCTGACATTATAAGGATATAATGATCCTGCTGGATCTGAATGGCAAGATTCTGGGTTGGGACTCGCACCTGAGTGTGCCGGTATCCTCTCTGTTACCACAGATCTGTCTAATGTGAACCCATATATTTACACAAGACAAGTGAGACTCTTGGAGTTAATTCCTTTCTTCAAATGATCACAAGACAACGTTTTTCTTCATCAGATTTCGTGCCTCCCTGGGGATTTATATGACACACAGTGGAAGAACTGTCTGTTCTTATCAAGACATGCATGCCCTGAATAGTGGGGGGGGGGGAGCCAAAGAAAGGGTCTGATCTGGACAGAAGGGCACATGGAAGTTTGCATCTTTAAGATCTATTGAGGTGAACTAAACCCCTGTTTCGATAAGGTGAGCTAACAAAGACGCCAAGATCTGAGGCAGTACGTTTAGGAAAGTGTTTAACCACATTAGGTCTAAGATGGGATGTGGTCCACCATCTTTTTTCTGCACGAGGAAATATGTAGAGCACATGTGGATCACGTGGAGTTGAGGTACCCCCCTGACCACGGTCATGAGGACTCCTGAAGAAGGACGGAGACACCGTCTAAATTGAATTCTGTACCTGTTCGATACTGTAGCCAATATCCCTTTTTGATATTTTCACGAGCTGCCAAGGCCTGGCTGGAAATGAGTTTCAATGGCCGAACCCTCACCCTGAGGTCCTAAAATTCTTTTGATGAGTCCAGGGTGATGGATGAGGATGCTAGGAGCCTCTTGGTTTACACCCGGCAGCTTCAGCCCTGTTGAATGGGCGCTGAACAGTTTCTCATATGCCAGGACCGTTCAACCTTCTCCAGAACACCCTGGGAGTCAGGGTGGAACCAAACCACCTAACCAAATATACCTCCGTGACATCATTGAAGCTGACATAGCTGCACCAATGTCCCTTTGACGTTGGGAATGAATAACCAAAAGCATAGAGAGAGGAACATCTGACGAGACCAAATTCTCCTCCTGATAAGAGGGTAACCTGTCAGGTGAGGTTTCCACTGGATGCCTGTGAATGGAGGAGGCTATTGTGGCAGGAAACTGGGCCTCCACACTAACCAACCTCTTTGTTACACCACGTATGGCAGCCACGGTTTGCAGCTATGAACAGGGGTGCGCTCATGTCATGTCTGTGTTTCCGGGAACATTTCCTTGAGGCGTGTCTGTTTTCAAGCAATTGGGCCGGTGGAGGCTGCACCGCCCCAGCACCAACAGACGGCTCAAGCCATCTGGTTCTTTCAATGAGCTCCTCCAATGGCTGTTCAATTGCTGCTGCACAGGGATTCTCAATATCCTCCAGCTAGTGTGCCATGCCCTAAGGGGGTAGGGAATCCGGGATGGCCGTCACGGGGGTCCACGAGGTCCGAGCAAAACAACACAAGTGTGAGACCATCTGTGGTTCGTCTTGTGAACCGAAAAAATAAAATACCTGCCCGACAGCTACGGATAGCTAAAAAAGATGAACTAATGGGCGGGGCTCCTCACGGCGAGCCACACGCAAGTGGTAGCAATTAACTTAAATCCAACGGCATCTCATACACAGGGGAAGATTGTCAGTGTAACACAAGCGGTGCTTTGCTAAAACAATAAGTAGCTCAAACTCTACTATTTATACAGAGATTTGATTCTTGTTTTTCTTTCTTTTCCAGACAACACAGTCTAAATAGTACTTACCCAAAGCTGCACGCTAGCGTAATCAGCACCAGGTGCAACAGATTAGGCGCCCCGAATCAAAGAGAGACGAGGTCAACGCATGCGGTGTGACGCCCTCCTTCGCCATTTGATGCACAAGTGTAACACGAAAGGGGAAACCACGTAAAATCCTCGGGGACATGGGGCACCTGCACAAATGTGACGGTTAGGTGAAAGTGGAGACACAAACATTAAACCACTTACCTGCAGGTGTCAGATGAAGCAAAGAGGAAGAGGCGTGCTCACCCGGATGCACTTACGGGCGGCGAGCCAAGCCACCAAAGGTCAGTCACATGACTTTGTTGATATATGGTCCCGAGGACATGGAGATGAGGGCATCATTTGAGGTAAGGACCGTGGTGACGGTCCGAGTCGGGTCGAAACAGAACCGGAGCTTGAATGACTCGTTTGATTGTTTGTTGTGACAGATATTTTTTTTTACTTCTTTTCCTTAAAGACTGAATGTTTCCTATTTTACTCATCGCTGCCTGACTGTGTTTGTCTCAGGATCATTTATCATCTATGATAATTCTTAAAGTTTGGCTTCTTTTACCCGATTATTCATTCTGAGATCAAGCCTTGGATTAGAACTTTAGTGGTTGGATCCAGTTACTACACCAGTTCTTTTAGAACTAGGTTAAAATAAGTTTATTACCTAGTTTGAAACTCATTTCAAACTAGGCCTTGGCAGCTCGTGAAAATATCAACAAGGGATATTGGCTACAGTATCGAACAGGTACATACTTATTTTAATCTCAACTCCGAATCTAGATTTATATTTAATTCAGTAATTATTATTTTTTTGCTAAGTATAATGTGGAGTCATCTGCGTACATGGATGGTACAGGAACAGAAGAGGCCCTAGAAAACTTCCCTGAGGCACTCCATGTTTCCCATCCAAGTTACTTTCCTTAGATTTTATTATTATTATTATTATTATTATTATTAATAATAATAATAAAACAATAGTCCTTTGATCGCTTAAACAACTTTTTTTTTTAATTCATGATAATGATTTTTGAGAAAAACTGTTTAATTTTTTCAACATTCATTTATGATCAACGATATTATTATCTAACATTTGGGTCAGGGCTGTGATTTCATGATCCTTTGTAGGTAAAGACGGGGGCTCAGTGTGCTGAACAGAGACTCTGAAGTGAAAGGCGCAGGAGACGAGCGGCTAGAGAGTATTTGAGAGATAGTCAGACTGGCAATAACTTGGACATTAATGGAGGAACCTGTATGAATTTTTCCTGAACTTTGGGTTCTGTCGTGTCTTGGCTGAGGTTTGTGCTATCCGAGTGCTTTTTCAAGTTTTATTTTATTTTAAATGCTGCAGAACACATAGCGTTACCGAAATTGACTATCCTCCAAACTCTGCCAAAACCTATATCTTCGTAGAGTTTCATGAAAATCTGTCCATTAGTTTCCCCGTAATCCTGCCCACAATGAAACACACAAGTTAAAACGGGAGGCTCTGAAATAAACCCAAAGTCAGAAGTTCGATGGATATTTCTGTGCGATGTTTTTGTTCAAACCTCCCATTATATTGATTTAGTATAAAGATGATGGATTAGGAACTTGTACTTCTGTCTCTGCCAGTCAGAAACAAATATTAACCTCAGGAACCGTTTATGGAGCAAAGGAAGAGACAACGGGTATAACGGGTTTTTTCTCGGTCGAGGTTCTTGCCTTCGTTTCTTGTCCGTTTGGACCTCTTGCGTGTTTGATGTTGCGTGTTACCGGCGCTTACGGAAACACCGGGGGATCTTCTTTTCCACATGTTGTTGTTCCGGCATTCAGGCTGAAATCAGGCTCTTATGCAAAATAAAAAATATCCTCCATCCTGCTTCAGTGCTTCGCCATCTTCATCATCTCTGTTTTTATTGGCTCTTATTTGGACTTTCAGGCAACTCTATTCTCTTCTTTTACACCTGCTGTGCGTCTTCTGCTCCGTCTTTTTGTGTTTATTGGGTTCGACTTGTCTTCCAAAGGACTTTGTGACAGTTTTTAAAGGGGCTACATTAACGAAACCTCATTATTTCTTGAGTGTTAGTAGAAAATCAGTAACAAAGTATTTGTACTTCCCATCCGAGTATTGAGATTTGCCATGGAACGCCTCTACAAAAATAAAACACAATTTTTAAAACGGAAATAAGAGTGGTGATTATTTCCCAGCAGCGCTTGGATGTTTGTGATTAAAGTTTAGGTGTCGAAAAATCACATTTTGAAGTGATGGTCCTGAATCAACGTAAGATTGACGGACCGGTTTGCTGGATCTTGATCCGCCTCATCATTTTGTTAACGGCTGGAGATAATCGTTTCATTCTGTGGGAGGTTTCTGCGGCCGCAGACTTTCTGAAGTATCAGCGCCGTTTTTTTAATGACTGAGGTTAAAGTAGGTTCATGCTCTGATGTAACTTTTTAACAAACTGTTCAAAATAAGACCGGGACAATCTTGATACACCTATAAGTCATAACATTATAACCACTGGCAGGTATAGTCAGAGGAATAGTGACTTTATTATGACTAGATAGATAGCTAGATAGATAGATAGATAGAGACTGGGAAAGTCTGGGAATCTTTGGTTGTATATTTCTGACAGTATAGGGGGCTTTAACATCAAAGTTTTAGGGCCGTCATTTCTCAACACTTTGTCCGATTTAGTCCAAATGTGATGCGTATGAATCGACTCAAGGAGGTTTATAATGTACGTCTATCATATTTTACTCACTGATTACAGTGAGTTTGTTTTACAGAAAATACTGTAAACATTACCAAATTTTATTTTAAGAGTTTAATCAGAGGGATTGCTTGTACAACGCAGGGGATTGGGGACTTTCTGGGGATATACACTCGCTGTTGAGTACGACAGCAAAGGTGCAGTTTATGTTGAAGTGTGAGGATCCAAGAGGCTCTGAGAAGGAACTACTTGTGCACACCACTGGGTCGGAACATCTCCAACAATGCAGGTGTTGCTGGCAGTCAGCAGTGGTTGGTACTTACCAGAGTGGTCTCAGGAAGGACAACTGATGCACCACAACAGGGTCGTAGGCAGCCAAAGGGATGCAGGTGGGGAGTGAAGACTAGCCTGTGTTGTCCGACACCACAGAAGAACTACTGGACCACATGTCACAAATCAGTCCTGGCAGCAAAAGATTAATATCCGTAATATAATATTAGGCAGGTGGTTATAATGTTGTGGCTAATCTGTGTTTATTCCTCCACGTCTATGAAGTAAAACCCTCCCAAGCCCCGACTTCACATTTCTGCCCGTTAGAGCAGATTTGCACACTCTACCGCCTGTAAAAAAGATGAATGCAGGGATTTAAATATGTAAAAAGTGGGCGAGTGAGAAGGAGAGCAGGTGAAATATTAATGCCGTCATGCTGCTCCGGCGTCACGAGGGACAAATACAACAACTTGTACTAAAAGAATAGACTTTTATTAAGCATCCTAGCCCAGAAGCCTTCACAGACACCACAACAAGTCGACATTCAATCCAAGCCGCCGGCAGTTCATCCTTGTACGACCCGGGGGGGAGGGGGGGGTTCTGATCAATCCCCTACTGAGGGTGACCCAGTTCGCTCCTGCCGGGGGCGACGACGAAGACGCCGTTTGTCTGATCGGTAATCAAAGACGAGGAGAATCAAGCCGAGGTGCTGAATGATTATTCTGGTGAAAAACAAACTCTTTTACTGGGATTTCTTCTTCTTCTTTTTTGTTTCTATATCAGAGAGGCGTGAGGAGTGCGGGTCAAACTCTTACGTTAAAGAATAAAAGCAGCAGAGGTCAGTATCTCAAACTAATCAGAACAAACGGGTCAGGGTTAACATCCGGTCCTGGGACCTTCAGTTACTGGTGAGGCTGGAGGAAGATGACTACATGCATTATTAGAAGCTCACACCTGCAGACCATGCAGAGGTTTTTTTTTAACCCCCTTTTTTTTAACTCTCCTCCTTACATGTCGGTTTTCAAAAAAAACAATAAAATAAAAACAATATGGAGAACACAACTACTGGAGGAGTGTAAACCTAAACCAAGGAAAATATTCCAGAGCATCTTGAATCCTTGATATTCTAAAGAATGATTCTATTGCGTTTTTTTTTTTCACCAGATGGGGATCCGAATTTCATCCCTGCTCGCCGTCTGACAGGAAAGATGCACCTGGACCGAAGGCCCTCCGCGTTTCCTAACCCCGCTCCGTCTTTCATCCACCAGCCGCTCTAGAAAAATAAGCTTATTCTTCTGCTCCTAAGACGCCGACGTTCTGTGCAGGGATGCGAGGATTAGAATTGCACGTCTTGGAGTCGCTGCTGAAGGCACTTTCAGGTTGGAGGAGAGCCACACGCTCCTCTTCATCTCCGTTCAGCTGGTCTGGCTCTTCGTCTCCCACGCCATTCTCCGCCGAGGATTTCCCCTCGTCTGACCCGGCCGCCGTTTTCTCCTTTATTGCGTGGCTTCCACACGTGGCGGGCTTCTGTGCAGGTCTGCCCTGTTAAAAGACGGACAAAGAGGATTTTTAAAAGCGACGCGGTTTCATCGGCGAGTGCGAGGGGTTCTGCAGACGTGGGCCGCGTACAAAAAAAAGACTGGGAATCAATTTAGAAGCTGATTAAGGGTGAGTTACAAGCACTGAAGGAGCATGAGATCCGCTGAGGGCGGTTCACGCCCACTCCTCACATGCATGAAAGCTCCGTGAGTAGATTCTGCTGCGGCACAAACACTTGTGTTCGGAGCTCAGTGGAGGGAATGGCGCCGACAGCAGAGCGGCGCTGCCACAATTAGACATTCCCAAAAAAAAACAACTGATTCTGAGGAAATTCTTTTACTTCCTGACCCGGCCCGTGTCTTATTACTAGATCCATGACATTTTTTGGGATGAGTTCCAGTGTTGTCAGCTTGAAGTTATTTGTTGTATTACGTCCAAACAAGCACTTCTAATTCAACGCCAGCAAACGTTATGGGTCCAAACGCTGTGGAATTGGAAAGAGACATTCCTGATTGGCGGAGAGAAAAAGTCTGAATGGATATATACATAGATACAAATATATATATATATATATATATATAAATAAATATATATATATATATATATATAAATAAATATATATATATATATAAATAAATCTAAATATATATATTTTATTAGAGATCAGTACTTGGAGAAACTTCAAAGCTTTTGGACTCCTCATGTAGTCCACTGAAGTCTTTCATAGCACCCTTAGGTATAAGACTTCAGACCAAAAGTTTTATGAGCTGTGATGTAAAGCTTAGCATGATGGTTAACAACTTTATTTTAATCATAAGGGCCCTCTCTAATGAGACAAGTCGTGGAAGTAAATTGCAAACAGAAGAATATTTTTAAGAGCTCATTTTAGAAATCTTGACGAACATAAGACCAAAAGCCATAAAAAGATTTCTTGGGCTTATGAGATCAAAAAAATCATGCAATAATTGAAAATGATTTATACAGGAAAGGCCCGGTGTTGGCTCAACTTGAAAAGTCGCTGGCTTTACAAGACACTTTTTAGCCAAGCTATGCACTGCAGCTAAATAAGGCATGGCCGATGCATCGCAACGTTAACCGCTGAGCATCTTGTTGAAATGAATTCAACGTTCAAGTGTCTGTATTGAATTTTTTAGATTCTCTACCAGTGTGACAATTTATAATTTCTTACCTGGGGTAGGTGAAGCTGCAGGCCCTCTCTTGGTATGGGTTGGCGTGATGGTGTCTGGTCTAGTTGCATGTTGAAGAGAGCTGAGAGGGCAGCCTGAGCTGCCCGGGCCTTAGCCAACTTCTTGTTGCGCCCTGAGCCTTCAAATGTCTGTGCATCCACTGTTACTGACATCACAAAATTCTTGGCATGACTCTCCCCACTCTCTGAGACAAAGTCATATTTGAGGCCTGGTCTGAGCTCATTGAGGATCATGACTGGGTTTTTGCCACTTGAGGGTGAGCTGAATGCTGATGGAGGGGGCAATGGGGCCTGGACAAGGTTGCTGCCAGGTGGTGTGGGCAGTGGGTACTCCCCTAGAGAGTTTAAGGAGCTGTTACCATTAGAGCCTAGAAAAAAGGATTCTTCAGGGCCAGCTGGCGTCTCAAAGCCATTGAAGAGCATATCAGGGAAGTCAGCTTGGTCAGATGTAAAGTCTGTGTTCACCGTCAATGTTCGACCCATGGCCAAGTGTGCCTCAGAGGCATTGGGGAACTGGACGAAGGAACGCAGTGCTTTCTCAGCTGCATTTAGTTTGGCCTTCTTCTTAGTTGGGCCCATACCCTCAAACACCTGGCCATTGACCTCCACCGTCATGACAAAAACTGGTGCATGGACCGGTCCCGTCTGAGACAGCAGTTTGTACTGTAGACCGGGTTTGATTTCATTCAACTGCATCAGAGCATTCTTGGGCAGCACTGGCCCTGGTGTTTTCTTGCGCTTCTTGGCCCGGAACTTTGAGTGTGTGTGTCCATTGTTTCCCTCTTCTAGGGGGCGCTTTCGACTACCCACGCCGCCTCCATTGGGGAGCTGTTCAGTCACTCCTACCCCATCTTTGCAGGACACGTTGTCCAGGTTTCGGTTTTCCTTAATGTCGGTGCTGCTCGAACCTGCGGTGCCCAGAAAGAGTAACTTACAACGCCTTCGTTGCAGGATCTTGTAAATGCAAAATTTATAGATTCCTTTATCACTCTTTGGAACTGAACCAACAATTTGTGTTCTTTTCTCAAAGCAAGAGCAGCTGGCTTTTCATTTGATTAAACGTATTAACCCCAAGGCTCTTCTCATTGCTACAAGAACTGCATTAATAACTCTACTGTTATTCCCAGAGATATTCTGATTCTATACATTTGGTTTTTTGTTAAGGATCACGCGTTGTAAAGATTTTTTGTGACCGATTTTCTGCATACAGCATTTATCTGCACACTTAGCTCCTAAATAGAGCATCATAAGTCTCAAAAGTAAATGCACACAAATGCGAGCTTGCTTGTCAACACTCAAGCTGCACGCTGAAATGCGCACAGAGCTGTTTCTCATCCACTCTATCAATTTCTAATCACTTGAGTGCCTTCAGGGAAAATTAGGTGTGATTCAAGAATTCAAATTCTACCATCAGGCTCTGAAATATACTGTTATGGGAACACATATCATTGAATCCAGTTTGCAAAGTGGACGGAATATTGACAAAAATTTTCATTTATAACATCCTTCAGCAAAGGCTTGATAGGTTACTCCTTGCGGTACTCAGGAGAAAGAGAGGCCGCAGTGTGCATGAGTGGGATTGTAAGTCGGGTTGAGGGAGTGCAGGGAAGAGTGCAGGGGGAGGAGCTGAGGACCAGGCAATTAGGAGAATACATCAGGCAGAACGCGTAGACTCCACCTACTGCGGGATCCTAAAGGCTTGACTTGTGACGGGGTTGGAGGTTAAAAGCTGTTTGCCCATTTTACATTTGATTTTGAAAAGAATGACTGCTATATATATAATGAGGAAAATCTGAATTGAAAATGTGTTTCTAATGAGGAGCAATTTATAAAACCCTGCGATTCTGAGATGCCCCCCATGGAGCTTGTCAGAGAACACAGTAATTCAGGTTGCAAAATGTAATGACATGCCGCTACCATCTGTATTTTACAATCGGCATGTCTGAAGGCAAGGGAAAAAGACACTTATTCCTATGACAGAGAACAAACGCTTCAAATCCTTCAATTAATCCAGCATGTAGGCCCTGAACGCATGCAATATCTTTTGGTGTGTGCGTGCATTCTGGAAACTAGGAATAGACTGTTGCAAATAAACAAGGGGAAGGAGGGGCAGAATAGTATCCAAGAGGTATCACCTATCAAAAAAGTGATAGGTGAAATTTACATGTCTGATAGGGAAACAATCTCAGCTGATGACCTTTCATTTCCACAGACACTGCAGCATGCATTGTAGCATTTTAGCTGTGGTGGCAAATTGTAGATGTTAAATAGAGATTAATTTATGACCCATTCTTTTAAATGAATTATTTCAAGAATAGGTTTCTCTGCATACAAAGAAGTAGCTGCAGGAAATAAGGGTACCTCCACTGAATATAATACATATATACTTCAGTACCTTCTTTAAAACCAATATACTTGGCGGGGCGTTGGAATCAAAGGGCCAATCAAAAATCTTTTATGACATGCTGAAAATTCAAGCATGCTGCACAGACAAATACAGGTAATACTATGGCAAACACACACAGAAGGCCGGATTTCCCTTTTTCCATCAGATAATAGAGCTCAAATATATCATTCAACATATACCACCTTCCCCTTACAAGTTCAAACTGATGCCATTCATTCTTTGGCTTTATTTGTTTTGCAGGATGATGGACATGCAGACGTATTCCAGAAGGTTCTGAGCAGAAAAAGCCACTGAGCAAAAGCCATGACATCATGCAGAGAAATAAAGCAAACATGCATTGGTGATCAATACCATGGCATCTGGGCAATCAGAAGCCATTAGTTATGCGAAGACAAAATATATGCTTGAATCTCTCAGAACTTTGATCCTGATGGGCCCTGCAGTATCTGAATGATGCAGACAAAAAGTCAGCTCAATTTGTTTGCTGGGTTTTTGATTAAGATGTTATAAGAATTTCAAGAACTGATTAGATTATTAGATGAAAGTTATGATCTCTTGAATGTTTTTCTCTCTGAGCTTCCTTGCTATTAAATAGGTTTGTGTGAACTTTGGCTGTATTTCATCTTCAAATACATATTCTGAGGCATCAGAGGCTTAGAAAGACAACAAAGAACTTTTCTCATTTCACTTGACAGGAAACAGATGCTTCTTCTCACAGCGGAAAACAATGAGTATGGCGCTACATTAAGAACTTTTCACATGTATTAAAAGTCAGGGCACTGTCTGGTTGACAGATCTCTTTGAATGTGAGCTCAAAATTGTTATGGTACAGGGAGACGCATACAATGATGGCTTTCCCTGCTTTCACAGGCTGACTAGCTGAGCTCCAACCAAAAGGTCTAATTAAGCAGGATCTTCACTCCTTTTAGAGAGAGAATGAGAAGTAGAGGGGATCTATAATGTGATCTGTAGCCTCTCAAATATAATGATTATGTCTTTGTTAAAAAGTTTGAGTAAAGTGTGTTTGTTAGTTATAAATGTTAGACTGTTTTATAGAATATAACCCCTAGGGATGGGTACCGACAACCGTTAATTGATGTCGCTGTAATATTCAACATGTCCACATTTCAAATTGCACATTTAATTTAATATAATTCAGTGAATATTGTTACTTGTTTATTTCTTAGAGTGTATATATTGTTATTTTCTATTTTCTATTGTATAGTGTAATATTTCTATTATATTTCTATTATAGTGCAATATGTCCAGTATTATGTATACTGTACTATAGTATATTCCTTTAGTAAAGTATATTTTAGTATATTGTAATATTTCTAGTATGTTTCCTGTATTGTGTTATATTATAGTGTAATATTTCCTGTATAGTGTAATATTTATATTATGTTGTAATATTTCCTTAGTGTAATATTTATATTATGGTGTAATACCCTAGTATAGATTAATATTCATATTTATAGTTGCATTTTTACTTTGTTATATTGATCTGTGTGCCCTTTGCTGCTGTAACACTGCAATTTCCCCGTTGTGGGACTAATAAAGGTTTATCTTATATTATCTTAATAAATTAGTTCTGGTTTCGTAAATGAAGTATGGATAGGTTTTTGGTGCTGCTTTCAGTAAGTATGTAAAAATGTATTGTAACGCTACGTTAGAATGGCTGATGCTAAATTGCATAATAATATATGAATATTATTACTTGTGAAACATAATTGAAATGCTGATTACACATTAGAGGCAAACAGGAAGACAGACAAAGTAAGGCATGCAGGCAGAAATGAGGGAACAAAAATACATGCAGACATTAAAAAGTGAAGACAAGCTATTGCTTATTCAGGGGGAGACTTATAGGAGGCGACTCACTCATATTCTCCTCTTCGTCCACATCCATGGTGACAGGTTTGCTCTGACCTGAGAGCAGCCTTGCACCCACTGCACCTGGGGGCAGAAGACATGAAGACAGAGTGCATGAGCAGTGTGATACACGTGCACACAAACACATTCAAAGAGCTTGAGTGGATACAGTGGTGATTCATTTCTCGATGCTCCGGCACGCACACACAAAGAAAAAATGCATATATTGCAATGTGCAAGTCGCTGATGATGTAGGCTTATAAATATTCCAAGACTCAGAGATATCAAGGTGAGAGAGGAGGCCAGGGCTGACAGGTCTTAATAGCAGGAGCAGTCTATTGTGACTTTAATATGCCTCCGATTAGACCTCATTTCCCGCTGCCTGCTGAGAGATATACAGCAAGTGACATGGCCAAGTTACTCCAGTGCCCAACACATGACTTATCCCAAGGTGGAAAGTGTGATTAAAGCACTATTAAGCAGTCATTTTCACAACAACACAAAATCAAGTGATTTCATGCAATTTGAAATGTTCGCTGAAGCTGCCAATTACATTGGCAGAGAAAACCCGACTAAAAGGCTTTTTTTTTTTTTTCTGATTTCTGTTACTGGCTTCATTTTAACATTTGATGAGGTTGAATCCTAAACAGTGGCTCATTAAGAAAACATCTTTTCCCAGCTTTTGGATGTAATATAAGCCAAGAAAAATGTGCCTGCAGGAATTTTGTTGTATCTGTCCTGATGTGAAACAAATTAAAACATTTTAAGACAGTTTTTTTCAACAAAACTGTTTTTATTTGGCAAATGGGTTTTTAGGTCTGTTTTTGGTCTACAGCAGCTTCTCTCACACACACACACACACACACACACACACACACACACACACACACACACACACACACACACACACACACACACACACACACACACACACACACACACACACACAAAAAAGAGCAAATACAACAAAAAACAAAATCAAAACATTTCTGGTGAAATGCTGAAATACTCCGTAGAGCTTAGGACTTACAACCATAAACTGAAAAAAAATAAAAGAGTCTTTGAAGTAAAAGGAATTACAAATTTGGGTGATGATTCTGAATTTTTGAAACCTGAGCCCGGGGAGCTGAGGTTTCAAAAATCTATTATTTTAAAAACATTCTACAATGTACAAAACTAAAAACAAACATTGAAAATTCAATATTTCGAAAGAATGGATTGCAAAGCCTTTACCGTCATACAATGATCAATAAAAAGTTACCTTGAAAAAATTAATAAAAGTATTCTATACATTTAATGTTGAACATTTATGGGATTGTTATAGTCCCATTAGCTTAATTTATACATCTTATTTACTGGGCTGCTACGTCTTGAGAAGAGGTAGTAACAGAAGTGACATGGATAAATGTATAATTGCAAGGTGGAATGGCAGGACGGGTTGTGATGCGGTTATGATATGCATGCAACCAGGAGGACTTAAAAAGCAGTAACAGTTACTAGCTAACTCAAAAAGGGGAAAGTCATCCAAAAATTTTTAGAAATTGTGGAGGGGATCGGAGAATTGGCAGCTCTGCAAATCATTTTTGCCATGATAATCCGTTGTTTAAACAGTGCTGCCAGATGCCTCTGTAAGACATCAAACTAAACACAGAGGCTGTTCTGTTATACACAATGACGTCTCTGTATTTTAAATCAAATACCTGACAGGTGTTGTTACGCCATTGTTCTGTTCAGTGTAAACAAATAAAGGAGCATAGAGTAGGGTCATTGTTGCAGCACTGTTGGGTGATATCTGCGTATAAAGGGCTTATGAGAAATCAGAAATAATTAAAATCTTAAATTTATTCTTCTTCGTCAAATCCTGTCTTTGATCAAAGTCAGGCTAATACAGTTTAAGGCTTCAGATGTATAATAACCTAACCTCGAGTTGAAGATATGCTCTCAGATTTTTTTCATTTTCATAAACTTGTAGTCTTAAACTCTATCTAAGATTTGGTGGCAATCCCGCTAGTCACAAATTCTTTACACAACTTTTTCATTGCCAAAGAGAAAAGCTAAGGTTAGGTATAAAGCTATAAAGCTATAGGTTGAGTTATCCTCGACAATCATTAAAACAATTCTCCATCGTTATATAAATTAAAAAAAGTAGAACCATAACAAAATTTCAATGGCCATCTATAATTGTCATTTCATTGATATTGGAAAGTACTTATTTCCTGATTCGTTTCAGCCATAAGGTTTAATTTTACTCATCAATTTAACAGGCTGGACGTCAACTTTATGATCTCAAAAAATATCGTCCTAGAAATTGTTCTTCGAAAAGTTGCACCAGTGCTAGCTGCAGCTTTAATAGATCCAAGAAAGTTTCAGCTGCCACCGACTACCCCAATCAGGCGCCTTGCCAAATACTTAAAAAGTTAAGGAGCGACAAAAAATATTGCTGAGAGCATGGAAGATGAGTGCAGACTGATGATACAGATTAGCAGAGTAGGTTAGATGAGAGAAAGAGAGAGTTAAAGCAGCAAAGAGCGAAAACGGACAGACAGTGAGAAAAATGGCATTATGATATAGAACAGATTGTGCTGATCCTACTTACTCTCTCTCCCTCTCCCTCTCCTCGTCTTCCATCAGTGGCCCCATTCCTCAGCCAGACACTTTCTTAAGCTAAACTAAATGGGCTAATTAATCTGGGCTAATGGTGGGTGACAGCAAATATGCTAGCACAATTATCACCCTATTAAAGATTCATATTCCAGCCCATAATTGAAAATGAAAAGGTGGGGGGAAAGGGGGAGTGGGTCTCACAGAGTTAAAGATGGGAGTCATTTTTCTCAGGTAGTCAAGAGCTTCCGGACCTCCCACACTCTCTTCCAGCTACCCATAACCACATCTACATGCAAGACTAGTTGCGCTACTTACAGCTTATTTCTTCGGCAAATTTTATTATTATTAGGTTGAACGTACTGGCTATGAATAGTTCTACCCATCTTAAAGTGTCTCATTTTCAAATTAAGTCTATTGTATCTAAAGGATAATGGTGTGAAAGCAGGCAATTGTGGATGAATGACTTAGATCCAGTATCTCTTATATTAAACTAAACATTAAACAAGACTGTGGTTGGATTCACATTCCTCTTCTCCACCCAACACACACCGCTGTGTAGTTTAATCAGCATACAGAGATAATGTGGCTGTCAGTTTTGATTTTCAGATGAGACCGCCTTGGCCATAAATCTGTAACTATTCCTGAAATAAGGTGCACTCACTGGGGAGAGTTCCACAAAGTATCATAAAATGAGTTCTGGGAATTATTCTGAAGGTGAATGGCTAGGCAACCTAAAGGACGCTGCACGTCAGAAGAAAACGTTACTGCATTCCTACAACAACAACAACTTGTATATTTGTGATGGGTGAAGTCTTTGATCTTTATTAACATCATCCTAAAAAAACTAAAACCCCCCATTTTCAAAGATAAATGAAGTGTTCTTCTAATTCACAGAAACTGAGACACTGTCCAACATGTCCTGTGATGAAGCGGCAATTTTTCCAGGGTGTACCCCTCTTCCCGCTTGGTGTCAGTTGGGATAAGATGCAGCCGCTGGCAAATCTACAGGGTAAGTTGTCACAGAAAATGAATGAATGAATGTACTACATATAACATGTTGTCTGAGCAGTTGGCTAAAAAGGTTAAAATTTAACGTAATGTGAAAAATTAATCCTGCTCCTTTTGAGGCAAACATCAACTTCATTGATTCTATTTGTTAATATCTTCTTATTTGATATATTAAAAGTGTTTCTGCAGGCTTCAAAGTTTTTAATTCACGACATTTAAGAACATAGTAAGTCAAATTTAAGATCTTTTTCACATACCTAATGGAAAAGAGGGATATAAGTATGCCAGACATAAA
The DNA here is from genome assembly GCA_009660295.1 of Lophius piscatorius. Lineage (NCBI taxonomy): Eukaryota > Metazoa > Chordata > Actinopteri > Lophiiformes > Lophiidae > Lophius > Lophius piscatorius. The sequence continues at coordinate 13,692 of VRLP01006183.1, read as the reverse complement.
GTCACAGTTATCTATAAGTACATTAATTTATTCATAGGATTCTGTAGCAACAACTGTTGTTCAAACAACAGTTGTTTCATTCCAAGGCTGATACCACAATCAGCCTGACTTTTCTGAAAAATAAATATTTTACTCCTGATGTTCCGTGCAACTATATTTGTACATAATTAGTGCAAAAATATTACCTAAGCAACAACATTGTGCTATTAAACAATATAAAGAGAGGTCTCATGATTTAAATGAACAATAAGCAGAAACAGTATAAAACACATTTAGAGCACTAGCCTCACTCATAAAAATGAGATACAGAACATTACAGACAACTTCTTGTGAGGAAAATTAAACTTTTAGCCTTATTTGAACATTAAACTTAATTTGATTGCATGCAGATTCATAAGACACTACAAAAGCAAAGCAGGAGCCTGGAACATGTTTGAAACAATGGATTTAAAGTGAGTGGAAAGAACCAATTGTGAGGCTGTAGGCTACATCCCTCTATATGCATAAATGATACAGCGTCATCAAGTTGTAAGACGGTTTGGTTCCAGCTAATTCTGAGTGGGTGCTGAGGGAGGCAGGGAAAAGAGAGATGGAAAGAAGATGAAAAACCTTAAATCCAATCTGGTGAGAGGGACTGAGGGGAAATAAGGTGATTTTGATTTGTCTCATCCCTCGCTTGCTCTGTGACAGAGCGATAGAGCATCGCCGCCGTGCAGCATCGCCAACTAACGTGGGAGGGTGGGACGGAGGGAAGGATGGAAAGGTAAAGGTGAGAGAAGAATAGAAGATGAGGGAGAAAGAAAATGCAATCTTATTGCCAGTAAAAGAGAATCATTATCTCTTCTAAAACAGAAGGCGATCGAAATGTCTGCCCTTGGCAGGCTGTGGGTTCAAACTGTCTCAAACAAAATGCGTATGATGACTTAAGCAGGAAGTCAGACTTTCCAACAGATTTGTTGGAAAAATTTTCAGACTGATATCAGACCTTAAAAAAACACTGAAAGCCAGGGACATAAATAATTAAGATAAATGAACTTGATTTCATGAATGAATAACCTTTACTAGCGGAAGATAATCTTTAATATAATTCCAACAATTTGAAAATGTCAAAATCTGTTCTTGCTTGCTCATCATTTATAACTACTGCCGCTATGTTGTTCGTAGGCAAAATTTGAAACGAAAATTGAGCCAAGGAAAAAATATATTGACCTGTGAAAACATTTTGGGTAAAGCACAGTAGCAGCGTCTGAGGATGAACTGGATATCAATTTCTAGATCTCTAGTTTTGGCTGAAGTCACTCCAAAGTGAACCAGGTACTTATTCCAGTTAGTACAAAAGTCGGATTTGGTTCATTGAGTCAACATCCAAGAACCAATTTGTTTTTCCACTGGCTGGATAAGCCACATCATTACGTCACAGAGATACTAGAGCCCCATCATTACATAACATAGGCACTAGAACCACATCATTACATCACAGTGACCCTAGAGCCACTGCATTACGTCACAGAGATACTAGAGCAACATCATTACATCACAGTAACACTAGAGCCACAGCATTACATCACAGAGGCACTAGAGCCACATCATTACGTCACATACACACTAGAGCCACATCATAACATCACAGTGACACTAGAGCCACATCATTACGTCACAGAGGCACTAGAACCACATCATTACGTCACAGAGGCACTAGACGCACATCATAACATCACAGAGGCATTAGAGGCACATCATTATATCACAGAGGCACTAGAGCCACGTAATTACATCACAGTGGCACTAGAGCCACATTATTACATCACAGTGGCACTAAAGCTACATTATGCTTACATTAAGCTACATCATTATGTCAGAAACAAACTATTACATCACAGAGGCACAAGGAAAACATTTCACAGAGGCACTAGAGCCACATCATTACGTCACAGAGGCACAAGGACCAATTCATTACATCACAGAGACACTAGAGCTACATCAATACAGCACAGAGACACTAGCGCCATATCATTACGTCACAGAGGCACTAGAGCCACATCATTACATCAAAGTGGCACTAGAGCTACATCATTATGTCAGAAACAAACTATTACATCACAGAGGCACAAGGAAAACATTACGTCACAGAGGCACTAGCGCCACATCATTACGTCACAGAGTCACAAGGGCCACATCATTATGTCACAGAAGCACTAGAGCCACATCATTACGTCACAGAAGCACTAGAGCCACATCATTACGTCACAGAGGCACAAGGGTCACATCTTTATGTCACAGAGTCACAAGGAACACATCATTATGTCATGGAGACACTAGAGCCACATCATTATGTCACAAAAACACAAGGGAGTCTTTGAAAAGGACTTTGTTGCTGCGCTTTTGTATGATCTAATAAAGGCTATTGTACGTCCAGTCACTGCTACACATCTGACAGTTCATTTACAACTTAATAATTTACTTTCATAAAAACCTCCAGCACACATCTGTGGGCAAATTTGGTTTACTTGGTGTCTTGTACCTCCGTACTGGTGTGTTTATGAAGTTACAAAGCATGCGTCTCAAATTGGCTAACCTATATCCCCTAAAAATAAAACATCCTATTATCTATGCCATGGATCGCAGAGTTAATGCAGGTATAATCATAAGTTGCAGCTGCTAGCATCCTTGTTGCTAGCATTGGCCTCAGGTGAGGGAAAATATACACTATCTATGGACATGATCACTGTTTGACAATGTTTACAAACAGCCAAACTTCTGTCAATGTTTGCTTCTTTCTCATGGAATCCACATCTTCCATACTTGGGAGTTAGCGGTGCACTGTAATCTATATCTGCAATATGGGACTTTATTTACAAAAAAGGTCTGCCGTATTCTGCGCCCCCATCAGAAGGGCACAATACAGCTGGATGTTTAAGCAACGATAACTGATTTTACTTGTCTTGGTTTATCGTTGAGAATGGAGTATTTAGAATTGGAGAAGGAGCTTCCAATGTATAACGTTAGAATCAAGTCATTAAACAAGTCCTGAAGCATTTTGACGAATCAAGGGGCCCTTGATTAGATTCATTCAAAGCCAATGAAAAGGCATTGTTTTTTAAATGTTTGGGATGCTGCTCCACTGTGACTAGAAGGGTAGTTTTTGCTGAGTTTTACTTTTACACTACATAACACTGGCTGCCTCTTTTCAGCCAATGTATCACTTTGGACTTTAGTAGTTTTCTTATTTTATTAGTGAGGTTTTTTCCAGTCTAGACAGAATTTATGACTACCCTTGTAAACTTTCATAAAATGTTGTACCCTTTTTAGGTCTAGATCTGTTTAGACGCGTCGGTTGTTTTTATTTGTCCTTCTCGTTTTGTTTATTCAAATACTATTTTAATAGTAAATCCTTTAAGTTTTTGCTAGTTAAATAAGTTGACTTGACTTATCCTTTTTATATTTATTGGCTTGCAAGTATAGAATTTGAGAGACTAATTTCACCCACAGCTTGTAATAATAATCTGTTTTTTATTTATCACATGTTAAACAATACAAACATAAATTACAACGTCATGAAATGTGTCTCTTCATTTTACCCATCCGTGAGGGAGCAGGGATTGTTCCTTACGGATACTGTCATCGATGGCTTAGTGTCCTTCCTCAAAAACCGAGGAGCTGTGTCAGTATTTTATACATTCTTTTGTATAAGATACTTAGTGAAATAAGTCATTTTCTACATCGTCAGGGACTGGGTCGGTGTTGTTAAACACTGCTGATCACATACCATGTACTCTGAACATCACCCAGTCTGGCTCATTTCCTTCACTTCCACACATTTTTGAAACACCCTGTCGCCAAATTTAATAATTTAAGATATTCACGATGTATCTTTCTATCCATCTCACCATCTTAAATTTCTGCTGCAAACCATCTTAAAATTTTTTTTCTATTTGTCTTTCTATTAGTTGTTACATGACTGCAATTTGAATCACTTATTTAAATAAGCCTTATTTTTTATGTGTCATACTGATGAAACAGGTTCCGACACCATAATTGAGTCCTAAACCCTGTTCTGTTAGGGAGGTGAATTGTGAAACCAACACAACTCAAGGAAAAGGAACAATATTATTTCTGCCCTTTTGGCCGTGTGGGTATTTTGTATTTGTTCTCCTTTCTCCCCTGTTGTGGCTGTAGCTTGAACATGGACTTTAAAAGATTTGACTGTCAGTGTGACAGTGCTGCCAGTTGGGCATATGGTAAACTTTCATGCTTAAGGGCTTACATTTATACTTTCGCTTGTAGAAAAGGTGATTATTTAGTTTAATTTTATCTTTTATCTGTCTTATATTCTTCTTCGATTGCTGATTGGTCTCATCTCGAGGATCTTAAAATTGTTGAAAGTTCAATTTTGGTTAATTTCTGAATACATCATTTGATATTCTAACATCTGCATTTGGTCTCCTTTAAAATCCCAGTTAAGTAAACTAAGTTAAGTACTCTCCTCATATCCTGGACTAAACAGGGATGTCACAAATACTCTTTAAAATGGAGCCTTATTACAAAATGGCTTAACTTATTTTTGTTATCGAAAGAAGAGTTTACAGTTTCAATTTATTTATGCTAACGGTAATCTCAACAATTTCTTTTAGATTTTTGTAGAAATGTTGATATTTAGTTTTGTCTGCCAATGTCACCCATCGTTGGGTTTTAACCGACTGCATCTCTCGACCAACATCGAGAAAAGCAGGGGGTTTGGATTGATGGACAGAGAAAATGGATGCATTGATGTATAGCTTGATCCAAACCAATGCAAGAGTACGAACCTATTATGTAAAGATATTAGTTAGGAAAAATAGTTTGACTAAAAAATATTTTATGTCAACATGCAGAACTCGCAATTCTGCCAAATGTTTGAAGTTGTTGCACTGATGACATGATTATAACTAAAGGTAAAAACACTTTTCGGACTATTCAATCCGCCAGTCCGTCTTGCATTAACAGCATCAGGTCCTTTGTCTTCTGCAGCAGACGACTTCCTTGCTTAACTGACCGTTTGGTCTGACTCTCTGGGGTGGTATTGTCACTCGCAGTATGCCAGGACTGCCAGGACTTGCTGCGTAATGGACCAGTGCAGACGCTCAGCTGGGAGTTAAGAGGGAATAATGAGTACTACCCTTGCATGAACACTATGACTTCATCCTCTACGGCATTGCTAATTCACTGCCTGAATTTAATGTTATACCTTACAAAAAAAGGGTGCTACAATGAAAAGTCAAATTTAGAAACTCAGTTTAAGTATTAATCTATCTATTTCAATCAAGTACTACTTTTTTCAATTGATGCTATAAATAAGGAAAAGAAAATCCTGATGATTTTCCCATGGGGGAGTCTTCAAATCACTTGTTTTGTCTGACCAACATCCCAAAGTTGCTGCATTCAGTTTCATATTTGAGAGAGAAAAAAACAGCAAATCCCATGAAATACTGGAGTATCTTTTTAAAAAATAAAACAAACAAATCCACTAAATAACATCCAAGAAAATTTAAGAAAAGGAGATAAAAACCCCCCAAAACATAGATATAAGAAACAACCCAGCACAAAAAACACAAAAACAAACAAATGTTCATTAATGGACATGAGGCAAATGTATAATCAATCTTACGAAGAATAACAAAAATAGTTTATAGAACCCCGGGCGACAGGGTTTTCTAGAAAATGTACACTGATCATCCATAACATTATAACCACTGACTAGTGAAGTAAGATAACGCTGATAATCTACTATGTGGGTGGGATATATTGTGTTAAAATTAATATATTGCTGATGTTGATTTTTAAAGGGGCAAAATAGTACTGGTGGGATTACTGGGTCCGTGCTTCTATGCTGGTCTCACTGTCTCTTTCTGGTCTGCAGTGGTTATTACCTGGTCTATGGAGGGACAGCTGGAATTCTGAATTTCTTGTACCTGAAAACTGATTAAAGATGATTCCTAGATGACAAAATAGTAGCAGACAGATTAAACCTGAGCTGATCGATCCTTTCATACATTAGAATTGGAGTATGTGTGTGTCCTACACTGAATGCCAACTATGCAAATGTAACAGACTCAGTCTAAAACATGAACAATATTAGAACCTGAGAAAGAGAACTCCCGGGATGGAGAGTGGTGAAAAGAGGAGAATCTGTCTTTTATTGTGTCCCAGACTTTAATATCTGACAGCCGGTCATTCATCATTGTAGACCGCTGATGGTGAGGGAAGGGGAAGGTGGAGGAAGCAGAGGCAGAGAGTATCAATATGAATTTTTTATTTGATGGGTTTTATGGGAGATTGGATTTCAGAAGGCTGGCTGAGTCAAGGTTCATGGAAGAGTGAAAGTGAAGAGAGAGGGAGTGAGGGGCCAAGTCATAAAGGCTAGGTGAGAAGTAATGATGTCCCTACACATGAGGAACACACACTAACACATTTGTAATATCCACAGACTATTCCCTACAGTATGTGTATAGAAGTTGTAAATCAAATGACAAAAACAAACAGCCTTAAATTTTTTCACTCTCCTCCTGGACGCCCATATGCATTACGCATTTTTAGTTTCTTCATCCCACTGTTTAGTTTCTTCATCCCACTGTTGCAGATTTTTCTCTCACACACAGACCACATTTTTTTTCACCCTCCAATTGCACATAAAGCACACACACACTTCTCAAGCTAGCTTCAGGTGGGGTCATAAATCATCAGAGTGAGTGGCTATGATGCCACCAATACTAGAGCACTAAGTTTATTTTTTTTGGGGGGGGGTGCAGATAGAGGGCTGGTGGGCCAGAGAGGCTGCAGTGAAATGTCCATCATGCCAAAATGAGCGACTGCTCTACCTCTAGGTACGAGACGTTACAGGTCGCCAACACCAAATTCATATTGGTGTGAATAATCATGTCCAGATTGACAAAGAGGAAGCCGGAAAAAAACAGGGACCAGATTCACCTGGTGAGGCCGTATCTCCCTGACATCTAACACAAAATTCAACAAGTATTGAATCAGTAAATGACAGATCCTCCATTTCTTTTGTGAGCCTAGAGCAGATGTGTCAAACTCATGCCCCACTGGTATACAGCCCAAACACCACATTTGTACCAGTTCCTGAATGTACTGCAATTGCTGCTGCATCAATGAGCAAGCTTGCTTTTTGTTGGTATTGTTAAAATCAGAAAGATTTTAGATGTAACTTGAAAACCTATAGTTTCTTGGCTATCGTTGATGCCTGTGAATAAAAACTTTTCCTCGGAAATGATTCCATTAGACTGTTTAGAGTGAGTGAGACATATAAATAATAATATAATAGTATATTATATTCATTCATTATTATATAATATACGTGCATTATAATACCCCTTGATTAAACATGACCATTATATAATAATACCCTTCATTAAACATGATCAATTTGACTCGCTCTTCGGCCCTCAATACGCGCTTAATTTTGAATTTAAAACAAATTGCCGTCCCCGCACCTGCCAGATACCACCAAATCTCACACACCTTTAATTAACACTGTTGGGTAATTTATGTGTCAAGTTTGGTCACAAAGCCCGTAGTTCACCTCCCTCAACTCCCTACATGATTCTGCTCACTTTCTACTGGCAGTATGTCCACCCCTTCTTCAGGTCTGTTAACTTGAACTCTTCATACTCAGTTCTTAATCTGTCTCATTTCTTGTTTTGACATGAGTAACTCTCCATACATGGATGTTTATGAACTTTCAACCAATCCAATATGATTTTTCTAGCCTGAATAAGAAAATTTGCATAATGAAGTGGGCTAAATAAGACTGCTTCCCTAATACCAAAATATCAAGCTTTGATTGACAGGAAGTAGTAGAAAGATCCTACTGGCTAATTGATCAAACAACATCATCCATATTTGCTTTTTATGTATGTTTGGTTTCACTAATGTTCATCAAAATATAAAATGTCAATAAATCACCAAAAATATATATAGGGAAAGCTATGGCTATCTTAGGGTAGCTTCAGCACCCCCAAGTCCCATCATGATGCCGCCATGTTCCCTCACCTTCAAGTCAATGGGTTTTACATTTTTACACGTCCCGTGACATAAAGTAAGTCAGTAAATACATCACATGTAAATTTTGAAGTGTTTATGCGGTAGTTGCCAACCAGTGATATGAGACTACAGAGGATTTCAGGGACCTCATTTTGCCACACTATCGACTCACAAGTCCACCTTTACAGTCTTGTTGCGATTGTATTCATCCCTTTGCAAACTATTCTAACTAAGAAATTCTGTTGTAGAAATAGTTTTTAAATAGTAGTAAGTGTTTTTAGAAGCATAGTGTTGGTGATGTTAAACTCTTGTGATCACAGATTTTATTTTTAAGCTCAACATTTTCTTTTAAGTCTAACAACTTTTTAGATAATACCAAAGTGGTGCTTATTTGTGAAGATTATCTTGTTACGTAATTACTTCAATGTAATTTACTCTTGTTTGCCACAGAGATCATTCTTTAAAATTCCGGACCTTTTTGTCAAGGGGAATTGATGATGTTAGGTGGGTTGGTTAAAGACGCTGTGATAGTAGAACACTTATAAATACCATGAGTCGCCTGAAAGTAGACCGATGATGCCATTGTGACTGACCTAAAATGATGATCATCATCAGATTTCCCATGACCGCTAAACACAAACACTACACATTTTTAAAAACGTCCACGCACAGTCTCAGGTATTGGAAACAGCATTTATGTTATTTCAACTGAGAGGCAAGTTATGAGGACAGAATTAGCTTGAGGTGGGAATCGACCGACAAGTTCTACCATTAAGGAAATGTCTGCTGGTGATTCCTTTATATGGTCTGCAAGCTGTGCAAAAATAGTGTGAAGTTTGACACAGATGAAGCGAATACCAGAAATATTACCTAACCTGTTATTGCCTGGTGTCACACTATCGTAGGAAAATTAGTGAACGTGTAATAATTCTGAGGCGGACATTACTCAATGTTATTCAAACCCAATTGCAAGAGCACTATAAAAAAGTATTAGAGTACTTACATCTGTTATGGTCTCACAAGAGAACCTGAGAATGGCGAGAATATCCTGTTAATGGCAGACCTTTCGCACTTCCCCATTCTGTCGAAGCATTCTAGAGGGGTAAGGGGGGTCAATGCTATTCCATTTCTGAGCCAGCAGCAAAGGTAATACAACACCGAAGCACGTAGAACTTCAACACTAGGGTGTGTAGGCTGTTTAAGGACATCTGATGGTCTATATGTCACAATTCTAATCTCATATCATTTTTAATCAATAGATTGTTGTCCTTATTCGCAGAACTTATAGAAGAAAATAGAGTATATGGAAGATTGTGTGTTCTGAAATATTTACTTCGGCTATCTCTGTATTTTTGTATAATAATCAACAAGTTTAGGGGTCACATTACGTGGTTCAGAAAAATTTGAGAAATATGAGCTTCCAGGGTTCCAGTCTGATTATTTGGCTAATGTAATGAAAACACTAATTTTAATGCTGCTGTTAAATAATAGCAGCAATGATTTCAAAGCTGGTACAGATGGGAAACAACCATTAAGTTGACTGTTTGTTTATCAAAGAAATGGGTGATTTGTGCTCGTGGTAGGAGTAAAGAGAAGAGAAAGAGATTGGACAAGAAATTGGGATTCCAAAATGAAGAATGGAAGATGGGGAGGAGGATGATTGGGAATAAAAAGAGGAAAAAGGGAAGGGACAGAAACTGGACAGAGACAAATAGCCATGGGAAATGGCTGCTGCAGGAGAGGCTGTTTTAGAGACAGTCCTCTCAGCAGCCCTAACACAGACTGATAGGACCACCAGGCTGCCCTTCTCCATCTCTGGTACCCTCTTCCATTATTCTAAAAAAAGGGCCATTTCAGGCCAACCTTACCTACCAGAACGTCATATCAGAACAATCTTTTGTGTTTTAATGTGAGTATTTCAACTCTATTACAATGATTTAATTTGAAATTGAGCATATACGTGTTAACAACAAATAGTTCATTTAAAAAACCTTCACGATTAGGTCTGCTGACTTTGGTGTGACATGGAGCAATGGTGATTTCTAGCATTTGGCTTCAACCAAAAGAGAAGCACAGGAAATAAATACTGCTGTGTCCTTCTGTATTCACTGCATCTGCTTGTCTTTCCACTCTTTTGACTCCACTCTGTGTTTTGATTTATACTGACAGAGTTCCGGTCTAACTTTTATTCAACCCTGAACACAAAAACGTTTTATCTGCATGTAAACAAGAATGACACTCCTGTTTTTAAAAGCATGTCTTTGATAATCTTGTTCTTCTCCATGGTAGTCAGAAAATTTCTGCCAATCTTTTTTTCAATTTCTATACGGAATTTATGTGTACAATCCACAGTCATGCACAATAGTGAAACGGAAAGGAATTTTTCTCATTAAAAAAGAAAAATGAATAAATGGGTTACTGTTGCTGTTGAAGCTACAGCAATGAGATTAAGAGAGGAGGGGGACGGAGCGAAACAGAAAATAAAGACAGAGGAATACAAGAAGAAGTATGCAGACCACTGTTAAGAGTCCATGTATGTGTTTGGGTGAGAGAGTGCTACTATCGCCATGACAAAAACCCATTACTTTGCCCAATAAAGCTTTGGCAGTTGAGCTATTACCTGAAGAAAGAGCAAAGAGGAAATATCCTAATGAAAATAGGATTACGTTTTTTTTTCTTTTGTGCAGTCAACCCCTCTTCTTCTCTGTAGCTTCTTAAGCCGATGTTAGGAAGCACTGACCAGGTAATGCACCGTAATAGGGTACACGTGTGGGCGATGGTGGCCTAATAGAGATTGGTCATGGCACAGAGGGAAGCGCCTAACGTGCTGCTTGATTAAAACTGATGGGCCAAGGTGAGGTGGCCCCAGAATACTGCCACCCAACATGGCCCTCCCCGTCTCTTCAAACAGACAAACATGAACACTCACACACGCTTACTTTAGAGCTCATTATTCAATTTGGCTCCTCTAATGTCCAGCGAATTAGTCTGCCAGAAGCGATTTGCCTTCTGAATCCCGCAGCTGAACATACACACTATTCCATTCTGCATATTAAGCGGTAGCTATTCACACGCTGATATCCATTGAGGTTCCTCCAAACAGGGATTTGGCAAGATGAGCTTGAATGTGGAAGGCTTTCGAAACATGTGACGTGACAAGTTTAATAGTATGCTATCCCTTTGAACAAATATTCAACATGCTTAAATCTATCGTTATATTTTTTAAACATATAAGAGTGAAAAACCTGCTTCTAGATGTCTGATACAGCTCACAAACCAAAAAGATACTTAAAGGAAATTGATGTCCTCCACGGTAATATCAATCAATTTGAAGATTTGTCATGTCAATCACAAGAATACACAATAATTAACCACAAGTGTAAATTAATATTTACAGCACCACTGAACGGAGTTAAAACAAATAATAAAGAGAAATATGAGGAATTAGTTTTAGGGATTAAAGCGTTTTTACTGGATAAAATCTCATTTTAGCATTGATAATTTCTAAATAAGACGTAAAATTGTCTCAGTGTACGTCGCAGTCAGTGCTTATTATCAAATATAATGACTGTATTTTAACTTTTATCCTCACATTCAGCTGAGGTTAGCTGTGCTAAATTGCAGGTAAGGTTGGAATTTACCAGTTTTGCCTACGGAGGATGTTTGTTGTTTGGACCTGCTTGAATTCCAACGTGTGGCAAATCCTGGATGAGTGACTGAACATGAGAGGCCAGCTGAATTTTTACGGCTTGCAGGATTTTGTTTAAAAGTTAACGATTTCCCAACAAGCAGCCAGTATGGACAGTCACAGAACGTTATGTGATCGGCCCTTGCATGATGCTCCATGTGGGTTGAATCTGCAAGGAGGAGTGCACAAACAGAGCAGTGCTGCTCACAGACAGAGCAATGTGGTTTATGCAGTTCAATGCAGCGAGGATTGCACAGATCTGATATAGGTGAGTTCAAACAACCACTTCACAGGCATCTGGCCCAGCACAGGAGAATCAGCTCATCAGGACAGGACTCAGCAGTTCACCTGCACCTCAAGGACAAGGGACACTCCTTTGAGGGGATGGGGGCCTACGCCATCACCTATCCATACAATGCAGTTTTGACATCTCTCCCAAAAAGGGTCACGCCATCATCCTAACCTGGACTGATATGATAACCCAGTAGACAATCATGACCACTCTGTCTCGACGACGACTTTGGACGGCTCGGACCCACCTCCATTAGTTATGCAGGACCAACTGTCAACGACTCTTGATGTACCAACACCTACTGGAGGTATAAAACCCCCAACTCCCCACCCCCACCCCATGTCCCCACCCCCCCTGAGGTGAAACGTCTTCAAGTCAAAATAGAAGTCCAGTTGCTTTGGATTCAACCTTCATGGATAAGCATGACCTGAATGAACGATAATCTACACAGACACACTACATGACGTGTACTACACAGGGCCTCTGCTACAAAGGTAAACTCCTTGCTTCCGCAATCATGTTGCCGCTTCATTGTCCGATGGTTAGCAGTAAGATTGCACACCTTCCACCTGTCAGGTTGGCTTAATGGGTTGGGACATTTTATACATGCGTTGGCTGAGTACACTGCTGAATGATTTTTTTGGTCTCTTTCTGTTTTGCTAATTTAATGGTCTGTTCACAAATAATAAGTGAGGGCTGTTGCTCAGCAGCCAACTGAGAGGCAACAGGGAAATAAGGCATGAGGAGCCAGACAATTATCTGCAAATTTAGGATTTATTTCAACCAACTTGATTGGATGGTGATTGTGTAGTAATGGAAACACCAACCAAGATTATTTTGTTCATGTTCTTTAAATTAGTGTGTATTAAGAGGAAACACAGATAAGTTTGAAGATATACATTTTTTTTCCCTTCTTTTAAGTGGTAAGGTGACAATATAATCTGATACAAAGCCAGTCTGATGAGATCTAATTCAATCACAATTCTGATTTAAATATTCACTTTTTAAATAATAATAACAAAATTAGAATTACTTGAATAAGTTATGCAACAAGGGCTAGAAATACTAGAAACGAGTTTGTCAGGGGTTTATTCATGTAAATTCTGCTGACTGTTGTTTACCTCTGTTTTGCCATGGGTAGAACGGGCATTTCAAAGGAGAATACCGTTTGATTGTCACCTCCAGTATCACATTAGCAAACTTAGCTTAGTTCTGGATCGTGGTTGGTAACAAAAGTCCAAACTCCAGATCCACTATGAGGCAGAGAACAAACACTTTAACATGCTCCCCCTTGGCCGTGTCATCAGTCGATACGGACTCTCATTCCATTGTTACGCTGATGACACGCAAATCTACATAAAAACTGACACATGTTCCTCCGCAGCCTCTCCATCATCATCGTCATCATCATCTCCCCTGTCAACTCTCCGCGCTTGTCTGGAGGAGATAAAGGTGTGGATGAAAAACAACTTTCTCCAGTTGAACCGCTCCAAAACCGAAGCTATTTTAATTGGCACCCCACATCAGACCCAGTCTTCCTCCATAACCAGTATTACTTTCTCTGGTCACGACATTCCCCTCTCTTCATCCGTCACCAACCTCGGTGTAAGATTTGACCCTCAACTCACTTTTGAATCCCACATCAAACACATCTGCAAGATCTCCTTTCACC
>VRLP01006182.1:0-30531 GCA_009660295.1 Lophius piscatorius | reverse complement strand
CAGGCTTTTATATAGTTATTATTTTATTTTTTATTGATGCTTTTATCTGCTTTTGCTTTGTAGCACTTTGAGATTTGATCCAAATGTAAAGTGCATTATAAATTAAATGTATTATTATTATATTATTATTATTAACTATAGACGATAATTAATCTCAGCGGGTTTTTCCGACAGATTGAGGAGAGAACAGGAGGACATTGATGATGATGAATGTGCCTTTGAGCTGCGCTCGGCCCATTTGTCAACATGCAAATGCCATAAATGTTCACCAGAAACAGATAAATTCACTAGTCAGAAGTGAAGATGGTGTTAAAGGGCTCAGAGGTCAAACCAGCTGTGGATCAAGGTCCAGAGATGATTTGCCCTAACTCCATGTTTACAGAGCACCATATAGTCTTCATCTGTATAGATGGTGTTTGATTAACAGTGTTTCATTCATTCATAAAAGTTGACATATATTAAAACTGCTACCTAGTGAATGTAATCTGATAAGCATCGTTTTTACATATCTAAAAACCTTTTTTGGGTTTTCTGATAAAAAACATCCCACCTATATCCATACCTAAACATCCTTTCCTTCCTTTCTTTTTGGTTCCATTCCTTTCCTGTTCTCTCCTTACACTTTCTATCCTTTTCTTTTCCTTTGTTTCCATTCCCTTACTCTCCTTTCAATTTGTTTCCTTCATTCTCCTCTCCTCTCCTCTCCTCTCCTCTCATCTCAACCTTTCCTTTCCTTTCCTATCCTTGCTTCTCCTACCCTTCATTTTGCCTTTCCTGTCCTCTCCTTTTGTTTTCTTCCCTTTCCTTCCTGTTGCTCTCCTCTCCTCTCCTTTCCTTTGACTTTCTTTTCCTTCCCTTTCCTCTTGATTATTTTCCCTTGCTTTCCTTTCCTGTTCCCTTCGTTCCTTCATTTCCTCACTGTTCATTTCCCTTCCTCGATTTGATATGAAACTTTTTGAAGCTTAGGAATAATCCAATAAAAACACTGGCATCACTGAGAGGATACCGAGCCAAAGGATTGTGAGGAGTCATCTGCTGATGAATCTGAATCTAACTAAAACAACATGACATGCAGCTGGAGCGAATGGCGTGAAGGTCAGAGATGAAACGTGGACAAAGAACCAGTGTCAGCCAGCATAGGTCAGTTGATCCAAAGGTGTTGTCTGCTCAGGTGTCACCAGCTGGCCGCATGAAGAGAAGGCAGAGAACAAGAGATCAGCAGCTGTAAAGGTATCAGATCACTCAGTGGAAAGACTCGTTCAGCTCCATGACGGCTCTCGGCTACAGGTAAGACCTCTGTGCTTTGGTTTGATGGAAACTTAGCGAGCGGAGAAAACTGAAAGAAGAGTTTTAATCCTTAGTTAGTTACAGATAATGATTGATTATAATAATGATGAGAAAAATAAATAATTATTCAGCCATGTTATAAATAACAGAGAAGAAGACAGCAAGGAGTAGAACAGGTAGAACATGCCAAACTATATCTGTAGCTGAATAGTTAGAAGAAAGTAGTTGCAAATGAGATTTAAATAACTATTTAATGCTTTGAACAAACACATTTTTACAGAGTTGTAAAATAACTAAATTTATACTGTACAATGCAATACAAATGTAGAATATTCACATAAGTATTTTAATTTGTAGTTTGTGCAGATACATTTTAAAAGCAAATATTCCACTTCAGCTACCACAAATTAAGATTGTGAGAAAAGAAACATTCAATCCACGCAGAAAATGTGATGTATAGGTAAACATTTAAACAAAAGCATAGTATATAAGAAAATGTAGTTCTATGTGGCCCAACTACAGGATACAAAATAATTTTAGTTATTTTATTTGTTTTATATACTTATTGGGGAAGCTTTAGCTCAGGAAGTATAGTGGTCGTCTCCAAATCCGATGGTCAGCAGTTTAATCACCGGACTGGACTATATGTCGAAAGATTCTTGAGGAAGACCCTGAATCCCAAATTTGCTTGTACCGTCAAGATACATAGATAGAGAGAGAGAGGGAGAGAGGGAGAGAGAGAGAAAAGTGAGAGAGAGAGATAAATAGAGGGACGGTACCCACGTCCACAATGCTGAACAAATAATACATTTTTTGCTATCTCTCACGTATGCTTTGAACCACAGGTTTACAGAATAGATAACTAAACGTAATTTCTAACTACCTGAAGGAACCTCTTCACTTCATCGCTGGACATGCCACCTGATGTGATTGTAAAGGATAACATCTTTGAGACTTGAAGGATTTCTCCGCTAGATGAGACTAAAGTTTACATATACACTGCACCTTTAAGTAAAACTTCAGTTTTTGGCCTCTTTAGGCTTACTTGAGAAAAGAATGTGAAAGATTTATTCTGAACCTGTGTGCTGATGACGTTCCAGTGACGAAGACACTGACTAAAACTAATATTGTGGCTGCAGTAAAGTGGTAAGGATAAATCATTTGGGTAGTTGCAGAAACATTCAAGTCAATGAGCTGCTTTGGGCAGGAGAGGAACACTGTCCTGCAATTCCTATATTTCTTGCTATTCACCATCTGAGACTGAAGGCGCTCATGCATACACAGGCTGCTAATCTCCAAACACGGCTGTCTGCCTGCTGCCTCCTGTCCTAGAGGCACTCAGCCCAGCAGGTGACACGGCCTCGGAAGAAAAGTTCAGGTTACAAATAGTGTAATTTACTGACAGGCTGTGCTGTAGTTTTCAAATGAAATGTCACGCAGTGTCATTCACTTTTAACAAGGTAGATTTATCTTGTTTAGGGATAGTTTGGAGCCCATGTGGAAAGAGTCTGTGCATTATTTTATATTTTTCCACAATTCCACAACTAATTCCTCATCTCTTTACCTAATATATCCATATCTAAATATATCACTAGATTAAGTTTTTTTCAGGTCCTACACTACACAAAAAAACAACCTTGTGTTTCATAACACGTCATATTGGAGAGATTTAACCCCAAACTTTTTATACATCTCTGCTTTGTTAATTATACATTCATCGCTCTAAATGTTTTAATCACTATTTCTTACTCACATGTTTTCAGAGGAAGCTAATAATGCTTGAATAGTATTTGCACCAGGATTACTCTGACTACCCGTTGTAATTTAAATGATATGACACCAATAGCAGCAATAATCTGTTATTACTAAGTTATTACGTAATTGTTCTAAGATATCATAAACTTGGCAAAAATATAAACCCAAAGTCTTTATAATTTTCAGATTTCTAAATGTTAAGATGTTTCCCTCAACATGTAATAAGGACTCTTCGTTACTGCCTCTGTATTGACATTTGTTTTTGCATTTCAATCCAAATGTTATAAAGAATCAATGAGGAGGATCATGAGGAACAGCCAAACTCTGCTTCTAGATCTCTTCCATAGAGGAGTTCATGGAGGAGACAGAGATACTGCTGTAAGTGTGTGACCATACCACAGCTTTAGTTACAGTTCTATTATACACTTCAAAGACATGACAAGCTAATGTCATGTCCAGATTTTGTTTGTATGCAGAACATTGAACTTTTGCCAAATACACTTTCTGAGTGCCTTCCACTTATGCAGTTGAACTTCCTGTTTTATTTTTGATTAAAAAAGTTATAGACTTTTTGTCTTTCATTCTTAATAGATTCAAGCTCTTCCTGGTATAGATGCTAAAATGATCCAGTCCGTCGCGAGTGTAATCAGAGGGAAGAGCAAACTCCTTCTTCTCGAGAACCTGGACACTGTGGAGATTTACAAGGTCAGCATACAGCCTCAGCCTTATCAACATATCTTATCATCATTAAAGGAGTGGTGCTTCCGTTTTGTAAAAGGATGAGTTCAACTCCAAATTAGATATAGAAAACTATGGGGGAAATGTAGAGGAATTTCTAGGCATGGAGTAGATTTCTTTTATACTGCAAATTTCTACCTGTGGACCACAGCATACAGGAGTAAAACTTTTTTTTTTCAATTGCTTTACCTTTAATTGAATTGTCCAAGGACAATAAGTAATCATACATAAATAATCTTTGGGAAAAAAAATAAACCGTCAAGAATCGAAAAAATAAGGAAATTGATTGTCAAAAATAATATTGTTATGATCATCTGATATAAACTTAAAGAAGCACCACACTATGACAATTCTGAGGGATGACATATCTGTGACATATCAAATATTAAAGTGTCAATCCTGGCAGGTATAGACATCATCCAAACACTCTTGTGCTGAAATGTGTTGATTCCATATACAGCACTTTTGTTTGCTTAAGTTGATTTCTCCAAGTGCCCTACTGATTAAATCAGGTTGAGTAAGAGGTCCTGTGAACACTCATCACATTTTCACAGAACTAAGGAAATCCATCATATTTATTTTTCCTTTACAGCAAGGGAAGCAATTACTTGTTATTCTCTGTAAGACGCCATCTCTTTAACTAATGTTTAAGACAAACTCTCATGAATTAGGGGACCAATTGTTTCTATATTTTGCATTGTTTCCAAAATAGCTGCATGATTCCACAACCAGCACTTGCAGAGCTGGTAAAGATGAAGTTTACCTCCCGGCCATCACAACCAAGGCATCAAGTCTAAATTTAGTCAAAGGGGCTCTGAGTCAGTCTTGTCCTTACCTATACGACAAAAGAAGAGGATCTTTCTCCTCAGTTGCATCTCAGAGATCTGGAGGTCGCCCTAAAAAGCAGGTAAACTGATGACTGATTAATTTCCACTGAATATATGAAAGCTTCTTTCTAAAGTCGTAACCTTTTGCCATCCTGTCTCTTCATATCAGAGCTATCTCAAGACACAAAAAGAAATAAAGAAATCCAATGTTACTGTGATAATGACCTACCTGGGACAAGGTCGACGGGGGTCAGGGTGGGGTTCCAGTCAGGATGAACTGAAAGTGCTCCAGCAGGTCAACGGAGGGGAGAATATCCGCGTCTTTAAAGACCTGGTGTCTCCAGGAGGTAGGAGATGTGAATATTAAATAAGCCAAAGGGATAAAGGAACATTTCACTATAAAATATTTTTAAAAGTCTGTTTGTTACAACATTTAATTTCAAAGCACCCGATACATAAATCACACCCATACACCGATACACCCATCACATAAAAAAGTCAAAGACAAGACTAGTTATTTAATCCCTGCCGTATATACATGTTGATACACAATATAAAGGTGAGGCTGAAGAAAGAGAATGTCAGACGGATTTCTCCCTGGAACTATGGGTGTGATCTAAGATGCATTATATCTTCTGTAGCTTAAGCTAAAGGAAGGAAACAAACACATTGCATCACAGCACGTTGATTCTGTAGGATTTATACGGACTTTTATTGCATTTACTGTGAAGTGTATATATATATATACTCAACTCTCCCCTCTCCGTAGAGTGGTGAGACGGTGACTTCATTTTCAAAGAATAGTCGCTGTTTATATTTCAGGGTTACGCTATGGGTTATTTGGACATGTAGGGTCTCTTTTTCTAGATAAACATGATGCCATTGAATTTTGAAAATGTATTTTTTAATATCGAGAACAGAATAAATAAAATATAATTCAGTTAGATGGTAAGGGTTGTAGGCGAAAAGCTTCAGTTCACAATTGACTGAGAATGTCGGTAGAGCCTTTCTCTTGGATTGACTCTTAGATCTCCAATCCTGGTCTTCATTTGAGGCCAAATCGAATAATAAAATAATCTAGAATTTCGGGAATTAAGAATTAATGATGCCAACATTGTGCATCCATGTGTTCTTGAATCAGTAATTACTCTTGGATCACTTTTTGTGGTACAAGCCTCCAGCCACATTGCTCAACAGCTAAATCTGTCATCCCAGTCATTTTTTAAATGCTTTGCCATATGATTTAAATTATTATATATAGATATATATATATAGATATAAAAACATACATATATATACACATACTTATACACATATATAAATATTGTGATTCAACGATTACGGTTTACTGACAGATAACAAAAACCACTGTAGTTGTAAGAAGGTAGCGTTATTAACCATTTCAAACTTTTGTTGACCTGATTTTATTCTCTTAAACTGGCAGCAATATGTTTCTCCTTGAATCCTTCAGAGCGGTTCCAGTTTGTCTCTCAGAGACAAAGAGGTCATCCTTTCAGCGTCACCTTCTACATTAATGGCATCATGGGGGCCAGAATTAGCTCCTGCTGTGAATACCGCTATGCCCCCGGCTTCCAGCAGGGGAAGAAGAGCATCTTCAGGTTGTCTTGGCTGGTCGGAGGGATACCCTGTTACAGGTCAGATTTCATCCTCCGGGAGACGGAAAGCATAGCATTAGCGGAAAATGAGAGATTAGTTTCACTTAAACCAGTTTGGGTAAACTCATTGCTCTGGAGATATTGTGGGTCAACAGAGGAAGGAAAGGGATATTGCACGAGGGAATAGTTTTGGTGGCGGTTGAATTGAGGAAATATGAGTCATTATGAAAGCAATTTTTTATTTTTTTCAGATGTACAAGTCTCCGAAGTAAATACAGCTCCTGCCAGCAGCTGAACAACGGCACAAAGAAGAACTTAGTTCTACCTCTAGTGCTGAACCCTGGCAAGGACACAAAGCCTGGAAGTGAGGCTCTCTATTTTAAACTTTATTCCAAAGCTTCCTCATCAGCACAGACAATTGATGTACTACTTTAAAGACAAGTAGTCCAAATAGCCTTTTTCTTTTTATCATTTCTCCAACGCAGACACCATTAACTCATGCCCATCATCCCCTCTGTTTATCCCTGCCAAACAAGAGAAGAAATCAGTAAGGAGGACAAGAAAACACATCAAAGAAAGCGGCGGAGGATCCACAGACAGTGAAGACCCCTCTGTAGCTGGGATTAAACAGGACTCCAAGAAGAAGCAATGCAAGGATCAAACTAATCACAAACAGAGCAAAGACAGGACAGCCAGAAATAATAGGGAAGAGGGACAAGACAGCGAGGGCTCTGAGGTCTCATGGCGGTCAAAGGAGGCACGCAAATGTGAAAACCAAGCCTTGTCTGCCAGACAAGATCAGAGAGCAACCAGCAATATCACAACACTGCAGACAGAGCAGCAGCCATCAAATAAGACAAGCAGAACTCTCGGTGAGCACTCTTGGACTGATTTCAAGGGGACAGTAAATCCTCCATGCCTTTTGAGAGCAGACACAGATGGCCTTCTGTACATCAACATGTGGTGATTCTAGCTTCATTATAGCATGTATAGAAAATAGGTAAAAGTAATTGATGTTTGTGTCTTTTATAAGATTCATTGCAGGATGAAGAAGCACTGACTCAGCAGAATTATGAGAAACACAATTTTCTGGAATTAAAGGGGAAAAACCGAGACGAGGAAAGACTGAAGGACTTCTATGAAGAATGTGTAGAAATGAGTCACACGTTGGAGCGGCGCCTAAACAAACACAAGTGGTTCAAAGCAAACAGTAAGCAAAGAAACAGCTGCAACAGTAGGAACAAATTGGAATCCCCCTGGAGTGCTGTAACTGATACATACATAACATACTTAAAATGTTGAATTTGCAATAAAGTGAAGCATTGAATGACGTATTCTTGAAGGAAAATGGATCCCTCTCACACACACACATCTCTATTTTAACATGATTGCTCCAACTGAATTTCATATTTTAGTACTTATGAATGTGTCACGTAAACAGTGGGTATCGATATCAGTGCATCCACTTGGCTTTCAGTGGACAGTTTAATTTGTCTTTGCTGTTTTCTTCTCTTTGTGTGCCAAGTACTGGAGAGATGCCGGCTCCAGAAGAGACTGTCATTGTGGCCCCAAGCACCGGACTCAGATGTGGAGCACAGTGCAGAGAGCGACACAATTCCACAGCCTGATGGCGAACCAGAGGCAGAGCAGAACCCAGCCAACCAGAGTGTTGGCAAAGAGGTATCTGCTAAAGAACAAGACCTGCAGGCACAGGTTTGTGTACAACACAAATCACTGTGGCAAATCCATGTTTTTGCCAGAAACATTATAGCCATTAAATAACTGAAATACCCGCATTATCATTATTTGTTGGAACTGAATTTTATTGTTTATATTAATAAAAAATATCCTTGAGATTGATTCTTTTCTAATACGAGAGAAGTCACAATTTAGGTTTCAGAATTAACGGGAAAAACTATAATACAAATGATCCAAAATGAGGAAGCGGAAATTATAAAGCTATGAAGATGAAAAATTTGAAAATTCCGAGTTATGCAACCAAATCAAATCATTCTTATTTGTAAAGCGCAAAATCACAAGAAAAGTTATCTCAAAGTACTTTCCGAAAAGAGCAGTCACCATCACGTCACGATATTATATCGAATCTTTGAACAACTATACGATATTTGCTGAAATCACAAAGTCTGCCACGATATGAATACGATTCGATTAAATTCAGGGGCCTGCGATCAATTTAAGCAGATATTATGATCCCATTCAACAAAATTGGTTTAATTTCGCCTTAAGAAAGAAAAAATTATAAAGGAATTTTGACATGTTTTTGACTATTTTATTGCTGAAATTTGAAAGATGTTTCATCAATAATGAAAATAAAATAATAATAAGAAAAAGAACAAAGACCTGGGCTTCACTGTAAAGTGACACATTTTTCATGTTTAGATTCAAATGTTTTTGATTAGAACAAAACATCAACAAAAAGCTGGAGTTTTCTGTAAACAGCCAATCATAATTAATGTCTTATCTAATATATTTTTTGCATTGACTAATTTCTGTTATGTTAGAACTCCCATTAACTAACACTTTTTTAAGTGTAACTGACAAATGTATGTTTAGTGAAATAGTTTATTTGTAAAAACTCATTTAGTGTTTGATTATGGTCGCACCTTCAATGCTAACTACGTTAGCATGTATATGGAAATTATCTCTATATGTTAGCATTAAGCTAACGGACCAAGCGCTAATAATTTCTACAAATTGTTGTGAGAAAGTAAACATTCTGACTGGACCTGGAAGCCTTTCTCTTTTATTTTAAGAACTGTTTATCTGCCAAAGTATACTCTAAAATTCAGGAAAGCAGAATACATGGATAAAAAATTAACTGCAGCGTCTGGCTTTTTCAATTGGTCCCCAGGTCTGTATGCTGATAGGGAAGGGAGCCTTTGTGTGGGAAACACTGCAGGCATGCAACGGTAGTAATTTCAAAATATGGGCAAATCTTTAACACAACGATATACATCGATATTTTTACTTTCCATGGATTTGATGGGATCGTTGTTCAACAAACCAATATACCAACCCGGATTGATGGATCGTTCCACTTCTACAATTTATGATAACTATAATACTCTTACTACTAATGAAAATAATAATAAGGTCCACGCCTATAGGGAGGGTATATCCCCTAAAAGTTCCCAATCTCCTGCGTTGTACAAGCATTGACCGTGATTGAGGTCCTCAAGTTAAATGTGAAGTAATGTCTTTAAAACAGTGTTCTTTCATAAAGACAGCTCCCCTAGTGAGTAAAATATGAACTTTTATAGTAAAATGTTATATACAACATAGATCTCCTAACTCAAGGAAATTCATATAGGCCTACACCAAATATGGATTAAATTGGACTAACAACTAAGTAGTTATAACCTATACATTTTTCTTCAAAAAGCTTCCCCAGTGAGTAAAATATGAACTATTAGAGTGATCAGAAATATAAAGCCAACCTTTCTCAAAATGAATTCAGTTCTTCTTCAAACTCAAGTCTATAGGGGTATGAAATTGGAAAATTACATTGTTTTTGAGTTGTATCTGGAAAACAGCGTTTTTCATGAAATATCCCCAACTAAGGAGTAAAATAAATCTATTAGAGAAAAACATGGTATATACAAAGTAGTTCTCCTCGTGGCGATTCATATGCACTAAATTTGGAATTAGTCGGACCAATAGTTGAGAGATAATGGCCCGAAAACTTTCAGAGATAAAGCTCCCCCTTGTCAGTGGACTGTGGTATTATTTGGCTGATGAAATGTTGGTTGTTTACAAAAATACAATTTTAACCTAAACGACTGTTTCATTCTCAGGAAGTTCATACACAGATGGTTTGTAACTAATGGTCACTGAGTTTTATCAGGGATATGCAGGCGTTTGGCTAGGTCATAAACAAGACGATGAAAGAGGTTCCAGCAGACCCAGGATAGTAGTTCTGGATATGGCCGACAACCAGACAACCATATGTCTTTTGGACATTTACCCTTTCTGTGTTTAGAAAAGCTTCAGCACATGTCCCGCTCACATCTCCTTCCTAGACAACAAGACATTTAAGAGCTGCTCAAACACTGTTCATAATCATCTGTACCTTAAATGTCATGAGAACTTGCTGACTGAGGTGAGCTACAAGTTGGATGTTTCGATTTGAATAAGTATATATTCTGGGGAGACTATATCCTTATTGTAGGACCACATATGTTTTTCGGGTTTTATTTCCAAAGTTTAAGGTTATATGCCATTATAACCTTCTGGGAAACCTTTCTGAATTCGTTATAGTAAACTCTTTAAGGCAAACCTGTCATGTTTTTTTAAACCTATTTTCAGTAATAAGACCATATTGTGGATGTTCTTAATTTTCTAAATTAATTTTTTTCATCCCGAATCCAAACAGCCACTTTTTCTTGGTGTGTAATTTCAGCTGGAGTTCATGATTACAATGCTGAGCAAATCAGACGAGGTGGAGCAGCTGGTTTTGAGGAACACTGACCTGACGGATGACCTCCTTCTGAGTCTGGCAGGAGCCCTCAAGAGAAGCCTGTCAGAGGTCACGCTGCTCAACCTCAACCTCAACCTCATTGGTCCATATGGTGCTAACATCCTGCTGGACCTTCTGAGAGTCAAGGTTCAGGTCAAAGGCTTACAGTAAGTCCTGCTGGTCAGTGTTACAACAACATGGTCAAAAGTCTAAGCCAAAAGTATTCCAATATGAATTTAGAAGAGCTCAGAGAAAATATGCAGCTAATGCAAGCACAGCTGTGTCAGTGCAGCATAAAACCTTGGCGCTTCTCTGTTGGCTTACAAAATCCATCTGTTTTACGTGAACAAGCTTCAGTACTTTCTCCTCAAAAAATACAATTGCACGAGCTTGTCTTCAGAACATTTATTCTGAGTCTTATTGGCAGATGCACAGAATACAGTGCATGCTGGGATAAAGCAGGAGCACAGCTGGACATCACATGGCAGACTAGAGAAAAGTGTGGGGCTTAATAGAAAATAGTTTGACACTTTGTCTTCACGTTCTGGCAGTTAATCTCATCTCTTTCTATAGTCTAGTGTACTAAACAACTTTTTTAGAAGGTAGCGTCATCCTACTAAATGATATGGGAAACCTAATGATGCTGTAAGTGCATACCCAAAGAAAATATTATATAATGATGCAATCAAAATTGTAGATACCCTTCTCTCCCTCCCTCTACAGTTTGTTTGGAAATAAACTACGTAACCATGGCGTGCTGACACTGCTGAATGGAATAGCTGAGTTGCAGGAGCAAACATCGAGAGCCGCCGACGCAATTCAACAGGCGATGCTTTTCCCGTCTGAGCAGAATATGCTTCTGCAGCTCCCTCATGGATGGAGCTCCATTAGGGTTTTTGTGCTTTTGGAGCTGGATATCGGAGGAAATGGCTTGAGCAGTGATGGGGTAAAGGTGTTAGCATCATACATGAGGCACCACTCGTATCTTCAGTATCTAGGGCTGGCGCAGACCAGTGACGTCGATCTGGCAGCGTGGAAGGAACTCTTTAACAGCCTTAAAGGAAACAATTCTTTGACTCAGATCATCCTGGATGAGAACAACTTGGGAGACCCAGGGGTCAGGCTTCTGGCCGATATGCTGAAAGAGAATATGAGTCTGCAACAGGTGGACTTAGACAGAAATGGCATCAGCGACGTAGGAGGAAATGACATCATGGAAGCTTTGCTATGCAGGATGGAGTTCCCATTGAGGTATCTGAGCCTTCAGGAGAACATCATCAGTGCAGGACTAATGAGTCGGATACAGAGAGAGGTAAAATGTAAATGATTCAAGCAGGAGGAA
Organism: Lophius piscatorius; assembly: GCA_009660295.1. NCBI lineage: Eukaryota > Metazoa > Chordata > Actinopteri > Lophiiformes > Lophiidae > Lophius > Lophius piscatorius. The sequence goes on along the minus strand of VRLP01006182.1, from coordinate 18,489 downwards.
CTTATGTCAAATAATAAACACAGAACAGAAGAGAACTTCTTTGTTTACATTTTGAGGTCAAAGACGGAAAACCTGACTCACACGACCTTCAAACACACACTCTGAGATCTCCTCCTTCTTATAACTGGGTGGCCTTGCTGTCAGATCTGAGTTTAGCCTGCGCGGTGTAGGAGGTGTGTTGGCTTAAGGGCTGTACTGTGGTCTGGATGTATTTTCAAAGAGAGTTATAAAAACTGAACCCTTCTTCCTTGATTTTTTTCCGCCTCAATTCCAATACAGATCCATCTTTCATTTTACTGACTTATTTGTCATGTCCTGACAAAAAGGGAACCACACATTCATTCCACCCACAGTCCTTACAGGTCATAGAGGATTTATGCCCCTCCTCACGTTCCCCCCGACCACTACCCCACACACTCACGCAAATCAAAAATGGGTTATGGGCAGCTAAGCCACACCACATCAACGTACCCAGTTTTCAATTCTTCATATGCTAAACAGACCTTCTATTCAGCATCTAAACAAGGAGGGAAACTAGGGCAAATTCAGCTGAATTTTGAGGCATACTCACAGGAATCTCATTGTTCTGTCAACACAGACACTCTGAAAATAACTGTACCTGTGATCAAAGCTTGTCAAAGTTGTAATTATCTCATCCTCTCTGTGCTGTCAGTGCAGATTCTGTTGAAACCAATCCCTCCATATTTCATTTGTAGTATTCGCAAATTCATTTTTGTGGAATCTGGATGAAGATGCTCTCCAAAGCTCCAGGGAGGATGCCAGATGAATGAGACTGGCACACCTGAAGATTGCGTCTGCAGGAGTCATCCTGCTTTTGTGTATCAGACTGGATAAGCTTTCATTTGTTGTATCGTCCAAGCATGCTTTTAAAAATTCTCATAGAACATGTCGGGTTCAGGATATCTTATTTTCTAAGATCAGCATTCATAGTTTTGCTGGCAAGAAAATTTAGATTTTGTTGTCAGAGTACAAGTTTCTTTTCTGTTGAACTGTTGATCTTCCAAGAACTCAACAGTCACATTTGAATTTGATTGAACGCAAATCTGCATGATACACTGTCACGCCTGGCTGGCTGGGCGTAAACTGACAAACAAGAGTCTCATTGTAATTCTTAGGTCTTCGTGTTTCTCTGTTTCACCTAAAACTCAGACTAGTGTTTGATTTTTCAGCTGCTAATGTTTGCTATATTTTGGCCTGAAACAAGCTTAAGAAATATAAAAATTTTCTGTGTTAGAAGCTCAATCTGTTTGGAATTTACAAGTTTGTTTGCAAAACCCTTTGTCCTTTCAGGCCTTTGTCAGTTTCTGTATTGTATTTCTTGGTGCTTTAGTTCTACAGTCACACATGGTCTGACTGGACAATCCCTGGTTGCACAGCCAGGAAATAATCAGATTAAACACATCATGCATCAATGTTTTTCAGACTAGAAGAGCACTATACAAATGATACATGAATTAAAGCTGAAAGGTTTTTGTTTCACATGACCAGTGCTGTGCTGTGTGGAGGGACAAGGACATGGAAAATCTTTGGAGTCACATTTTCTTAATTGTGAAATACAGCAAAAGCAAAACAAATCAAGGGAACAATGGTTACTTATCATCATGGCATGTTCAGTGATTCAGACTTCCATTAGGTTTCCCCGGCAGAAAGATGCATTTTTTCCCTCTATTTACAGCAAATGAAGATCAGCATCTTAATCCTAAGTAGTTTAGAGGGGAATAAGATTTGATACTGTGAAGATCACAAATTCAGAGGGATTTTTTTTTACAATGGTTCCTAGCTCTAGGGATGTCAGTCTGTTCCCAATAAAAACATGTCAACACCTGTGATTGATTGGAATGAATTTACATCTATTTCAACTAAACACTGGAAGAACCTTCTATATAGTATTGTATAAGTATGTATCGCAGGTTTGTTGGATCATTATTATTATAGTACATAAAACAACCACTAAATGACATCAATAAGGGACAAACCAACATTTATTGAAACAATGTTGATGTAAATGAATTTAATTGTTCAGGTGAAGGAGGAGACTGTATTTAATATACCAAAATATTAAATTGTAATCAATTATGGAGAATTGACCGAGCAATACATGTAGATCACAGTATAATGCCAAATCAATACTGACGGGTACTCCCTGGACTACTTTACCTGCAGTTTTTACCATATATTAAGTGACCATTGCAATGACCCCATGTATACTCAAGCATTCGATTGGCTATGGACTACCATGTCAGCTGTAGATATGGATATGAATATCACATCTATATGATGGAAAGTTGATGTGTGTTATAGGGAGAGGTTGGGAAGGGGGATACAGGATCTCTGGAATAAAACCTTTGGACCTTGATAAACCCACAGAGGAGCCAGTTAACACTTTTGTACAGAGGAATGTTATTTACAGAGAAGATATACACACTGGAAAATTCTTTCACATTAGACAAGCTTGCACTATTTCACATGTTCATACAGAGAACATCAGTGTATTGACTGTTAAATTGTCATCAACAGCAAAATTAATCTTAACACCAAAGCCAGGACCTACTTAAAAATGTTTGATAGATGAGCAGTTTGTCAGTAAATGACTAGTTGCTTAGGACGTGGTCTTGAAAACAAAATCTAAAAACAACCAGAGTGCTTTATAAACTGGTTCCAGCTGGACTAGACACTAGGAACTGATTACCACCAGCCCTGTTGAATCACATCACTTACATAGAGCATTTTTAAGAGCAAGAAGTTGTCCTATCACCAGGAGCGAACTGTGCCAAAATACAATCAAATTCCTGTTAAGATGGAAGAAGAAGGTGCTTGAAATGCATCAGTCTTTCAAGGGAATATTAATATATTTTTAAGGGACTGGAACTCCACTCAACACAGTGAGACATATTATCTGCTAGTTGAGAGGATTTGGAATATTAGTGTACCTTTCAGAAAGTAGCCAACTATCCCAAATTCATCCAAGAAAAGGTGAAGGCTCATTCAGGAAGTCACAGAAGATCACATACAAGGAACTGACGCGCTCTCTCACCTGAGTAAAGGTGATAGTTAATTTTTCGACTATTCAAAAAAATACTAGGCAAAAGGGCCATCCATGGAAGAGTGGTGAGGTAAAAATTTAATTATTTATAATTTAAATCATGTCCTTTGACATTTGGAGTAAGCCAAACACTGCATACATGGTAGTTTGGGGATAATTTGCAGTCCAAACTGACTTGCCATAATTAAGGGAAACGTGGATTCTATTTTCTACCAGAAAAGAGAATATACGATCATGCTGCATTACTTGATCCCAAGCAGAAGAGTAAGTCCATCTCTGAATGGCTCAGAATGAATTAAAATTAGGTTTTGGAGTGGACTTGTCAAGACTTCAGACTTAAACCTCATTGAGATGCTGTAGCAGGACCTGAAAAGTTCCTATCATGCTCGCAAACCCTCCAATGTGACTGCACTAAAGCAGTTCTGCAAGAGAAGTGGTAAATAATGTTTGACAGTCCAACACAGATTAACATCAGATAAACAAAAAAACAGAAAAAATCATTGAGTGTTCAAGTACTTTTTCCACATCACTGTATGCATGTGTGCAGAAATCCAGTTTTCAGCCAACATGTAGAAAGCTAGGTTCTGTGTTTGTGTTTTCACGGAAGCCATGGGGTGGTTGACCTCTGTCAGAATAAGGAACCCATTGTTTGGTCTTTCAACATTTTCTACGGACTGCTTGCAATACGTGAATTGTTTTGTCAAGTTTTTTCCAATGAGCTGTTACCTGGCACCTTAACCTATCGGGAACTGTGTGTTAAGGTGAAGTTTTTTTTTCACATGGAGACTTCCTCAAAGCCCTGAAACAATACCTGGATTTGTAGAATCAGTTGGCTAATTTATGTATCAAAAGCTAGTAAAGGCGGTATTTGCAAATACTCACAGTAGACTATTTTGCTTTCTCAATTAACAGAGCATGAAGACAGTAGTCTTTGTCTGCTAAATACTGCATCAAACACAAAGAGCAGGAAGTTGTTATTGGCTAACATTTGGTGCACACATTGCAGAGGAGGTTGAATGTGAAAAGGCCTCGCTGAGGATGAGAGAAAAGATCTATCAATCTCCTGGTGAAGTCTCATCCCGTTTAATTGATGACAAATATGAAGATGTTCGCTATATAGTTGTATACAGTTCCCTCCAGAATTATTACCACCTGTAAAAAATGAAAAAATTGGGATTCAAAAAATGTCTTTATTGTCTGTGCGTATGATGCTTCAGATCATTGTCATACTAGAAGGTCCAACCACAGTCCACTTTAAATTTCCTGGGAGAGGCTATTAGGTTGTCATCCAATATCTGGAGTCCACGGAACCATGTCTTTTAACAAAATGTATTGGGCCTTTTGAAGTAAAACAGCCCTACAGCATCAGAGATCCACCACAAGACTTCACAGTGAGTATGTGGTGCTTTCCCATATGGCTTTCTTTCTTGCTACAGCACAACCATCTTCGATGAGTGTTGCCACTCTATTTTGGTCTCATCTGACCCATAACCTTTGGCCAAAGATTGTCCCAGTGGTGTCTGGCAAAGTGTTAAAACGCTTTTGTTTGTGTGCGAATAACAGCAGAGGCTTTTTACTTGCTACCTTCCCAAAAAGCTTGTGTTGGTGCAGGTGCCAGATGGTGGTTATGGAGATTCACTGACCCAAAAATCCAACTGACCTTGCAATTCTCTAGCTGTAATCCTTAGAGGGTCTTTTGGCAGCGAAACTTTCCTCCTAAAAGTGCAAGGGGTCAGTTTTTCAGCCATGTCCCTAATCCGGGCGGATTTTTAACATCTGCCAGTCCCTTTATACTTCTGATATGTTCAGAAATGTTATTGTATCCATTGCCAGATTTGTGCAGCTCTACATCTTTTCTTTGTACATCTTTGCTGTGTCCTCTGGTCCTTTCCATTGTGAGGAACATTACACATAGTTAGGCCTGTGTGACTTCATATGGTAAACTGAAAAATATGAAATAGGACTGGAAATATGGTTCAGTTACCTTATAATCACAGGATGGTGACAATAATGGTGGCACACTTTTAGAAATGAATTTTTTTTTTTCTAAATTTTGTTACTTGAATAGAATGTTTGGTTTTAAGTGAATAATATGAATTACAGATCATGGCCATTGATGAAAAGATATTGTTTTGCAGCTCATTTTACAAATAGTGTGCCAAGAGTACTATTGGTACACTTGCGACACTTGCACACACGCCAGTACTTAATAATTTTAAACACTGGTCTTCAACTAAATGAAAAATTGTATTTATATTTTATCCTTCAAGCTTTCAAAATTGACATCGATCAAATAATTTCAGGTTAGAGAATCTCTTGTAGGCTCACACATATCTTAAATCTAAAATAAAGGGATTGAGTATTTAGATTATGTGCACACAAGCAAAAGGATCATTGATTCAAATTATTAAAGGTCACACTACATTTATGCAGGATAACATTTGTGAATTTTTTTTTAAACTAGAATGGCAATCAGTAGAGTTCTTAACCTCTACGAGTTCAAACTGGACCTATGCTATCATCCTTTACAGCAAGGGTATATCCCCGAAAATTCCCAATCCCTTGCATTGTATAAGCAACCCCCCTGATTTAACTATATATATAAATATATATATATATATATATATTTATATATATATACCCTAAAGCTACCATGTATTAAGAAGAAAAATGAATACCACTACTATGAATACCACTACCATTCACCTGTTTACTTGTTTGTTTATTGAGCAGGATTAGAAGACTCTAATCCTGCTCAATAAACAAACCAGTAAACAGGTGAATGGTAGTGGTATTTATTTTTCTTCTAAATACGTGGTAGTTTCAGGTGCAAGATACATTTTCACATTTAAAGTGTAATGAAAATGTATTATGATAAAAATACAATGTTAATTCTGTTAGATTATAGGTATAGGCCTGGTCATTGAGAGATATCGATTCTAAAACCTGGGTTGATACATAAGGAATAAGTGAGTGGATAGTAAACGACTGTATGGTCAGAGTTTCCTTGGTTGTTTCCTTCACTACAGAATGTGACACAAAATTGAGATGATGGTAATTGAAAAGTTTGTAAAGAATGCACTCTAGAAACAATGGCTCCTGCTGCTGTGTGACATTTAGCAGAAAGAAAAGCTTTTCAATATGGATTATTCGTCTGCAGTTTGATCCTCCACTCAAACATCACGACAACAATGTGTCTGACTTGGCAGCGAAGTCTGCCTCTCTGCAGCGCTGCATGATAAGAAATTGGAAGTAATTACTTCCGGCAATGTGGCCCTCAGAAACCCTGAAGGCCCTATTTAGCAACTAGACACTCAATTGTCTTAATAGCTGTTTTTTTTTACTTTTTGAGTAAATGTTTTGGTGCCGACAAGGGATCAATGAGTTTATCCACGCATCTCAGCGACCTGCAGCAGAGACATTTCAAGGAGAGGGCAATGAGAGTGAACCAAAACTGAAAAAAAGGAAGAAACAATGAGCTGAAAGATGCTAAATCTCTGCTTGGAAATGCATTATCAGTTGACAATATACTATCACTATGTCAGATGAGCTGATAGAACTTTATTGTCATTTTATACAGAAACTAATTTCATATCATCAAGCAGTTCCGTTTAACTGATTAAATGCAGACTAAGCAGATGGTATTAGTAAGTTACATAATATATATCAAACTATATCCGGCAATAGTGAGAAACATACCTTTGGAGGTGAAGTGTCAGCAGCCTTACTTTGGTTTAGCAATAGAACAGACTTACTTATAAAGTTTTCAGTCAGTTACATTTAAATGGGGAGACTCCATGTAAAACACTTACTCGAGGGCAGTAGTTGGTATTCTCTCTTATAACATGCAAGAAGTCGGAAGAAATTCTGTGAGCTGCTCTTGGCAGGCTCTTAGTTTGAGCTTCTCGAAAGGACTGTGCAACAGGTTACCCTAAAATATTTGTGCAAATTAGAATTTGATTGTATCGCTCGGTATCAAATTTTACAGATTTTTTTATTCTCCTTTTCTTATTACTGACTTTCAGAAGTATACATTTTGATCATTTGGTACTAAAATAGATTATATATATTAGATATTGAGCAAAGAGACGCTTTAAAGGAAGACACACTTACACACCGGACTCTCCCAGTCTGTCTGTTAGCGGGGCGTGTCTACCTGTCACTCTCTCTTCACCTGACTCCACCTAACATGACATCTTCACACCTGGCTCGAATGTGGTTCATCATCACACGTGAATACTGCTGCATAAAACCCCGGCTCTACACTCCATTGTTCGTCAGATCGTCTGTTTATCTTCGTGGTAATAAGGTTTTTTGAGTTGCATTTTTTGAGAAACCTGTTTTGGATGTTGCTCACTTGATATTTCTTGCCCAGGTTCTCTGTTCTGGCTCCTCTGACTAACCTGCTGTGCCCTGGAATTTAATCCTGTCTAGTCTCTGAATATTCGGCTATGCACAGCTGTCTGCCCTACTCCTGCACTAGAGTCCTTAGTTAATTAAAAAACATTTTTGTTCTACTTTACCAGGATTCTGGGTCTTTTGAATTTTCATTTTGTGTCCAAGAAAGAATTGGTTAACACCATGACATTATGGAAGTTTTACCGTAATCTTGTTAACAAGCAAACAGCTAAATCAAGGTTAAAACACAGTATACTTCAGATGGCCCCAATTCTCCAACTCATAGAAGTAAAACAAAAGATGACATCATGACATGAAAGGATAGATATACTATTTACTCAATAATGTGAAGCCTATTATAAAGATAGAATAACATTTGATCACATTTATGTCAATTGTTTTACTTGCATCAGACATTGTAGCCACACTCGATGGAATAGATCAACACAACATGAGCTGGAGATGCATATGGTATAAAGATGCTGGTCAAACTGACACTGTCTGCGGAAAGATGGTTCAATTTCCTGCAGACACTGAACTTATTATAGCCATCATAATGTCGATATATACAGTCCAGCTGAATTTTATTATCCACCACGGCTGTGGAATAGAAAACCGTCAGAGTGTGTGTCCACACCTGCCAATGATTATAGACAGTCTACTGGATGGCAGTCATATGTGATGAGTGGAAAAGCAACTCATGAAACACCCATAGAACGACTTCAGCCTCCAGATCTCTAATTAGAATAAATCCAATTTCTGTTTTCAGAGCACTATTGTGATTTCCATTAAACAAACATGAACTGCTGTCAGGTACGAAATCGGCGCCTGCAGGATCCCATATGGCCACATCTAAAATTACTCTGAAAGCTTCTGGTGTGAAGGACCACCAGCAGACCATAAAACTGTGTGTGGCCCGAGGGTAAACGTATCTTAATGACAGTTTCTACAAATTAGGTTTCGAGAGCGTATGGTGAGGGAGGCATGCTGACAGCTGCAAAGTGTTGGGAAATGTTTCTTATTATTAACAAATCCATGTGATTTCAGCTGATAAATACAACTTTAATTTCACTTAACCTAGCTTAATATAGTTCCTTTATACAGAGTGCTGATTAGAATACTGATCTTAACATACTGATATTAAAAGCAACATTCTGCCACATTTAGTTGCAAAAATGTTTAAAAGTGGTGTCAAATTTTTAAAGTCTGTTTTTCACAGAAATATATATGAACTTTGTCATTTATAATTAGCCTGCAGAACTTATTGATAATTTATTATTAATTCATTAAAGCAGAGTAATAAGCTATATTGTATATAAATGCTTGTTAGCGGTCTTGTCTCTTTATTTTTTCTAAACCGAAGTCTGCTAATATTAACAAAAACCAACAAATCCTTATCTGAACAATTCTTTAGCTGAAGCTATTGCATGGTCAGATATGTGGGCAAACCACTATATACGTATAATACAAGTATATGTAATGAATATGCATCCATATTTTGTATAATACATACCCTGGGCTTTATCTTCCTATAAATTAAGTCAAAATGATTCATCTGAATTATGCAGCATAAAAGCACTGGGATGAAATATAATAAGTTTGATATTATCCGAAACCATGCCAATGCTTGTGTTTGTAGGAATGGATACAGGCAGCCTTCACATTCTAGTACTCACCAGACTATATACTGCTTGACTTCCAAGATTAAATGGGATTAAGCATATTAAGGTTGCTATAACTAGCCTCTACAAACCAGGAGCATGATGCTCTATGAGAAGGTGTGCTGGCTGTTGAGTGTTTGAACTTGGGTGGGAGAGACTATCTAGAGTAAGAATGAAGTTTAGGGTTAGGGTTGATTTGGTATTAATACTGGGAGGGAGGTGGATTTATTTGGGATGACCCATTCTTTATCTGACAACCAATATCATAATTCTCATATTAGATCATTTTAATACAGATTTGGATGACAGAGATCTGATTACAATCCACAGCTAACACTCTTGTTTTTTGAGCTATTGCAGAAGAGGAGTTAACTTTTTATGTTTGTGCGTAAATGTTTTCTTAAATCAAAGCCATGTGTCCTATCCACAGTGTGAATTTGTGAATAGGACACACTTGCTGAGAAGGTAGAGGTTAGTTCAGTTACATTTCTGATACACCCCACAAGAGGAAGATAGAGAGGAAGAGAAGAGCGAGATTTGTTTGTTAATCTCACTAAGCATCTGTGTAGCCTGGTAGGCTTTCCTTTTTTCAGTTCCCATGTGGCTCCCTCTTTTTCCAATGTTTATTCTAAATTAAAACCTATCCTTAATAATAACATTATTCTGTTTTCAAAATTTTCTCATGTTACTCTTTAAGACAGAAAATTCTCTGAAATGGATATTTCACAAAAGCCATCTATTCTTTTTCTTGGTCAACATTGGTGCAGCCTCTTTGAACAGTCTCACAGCCTTATTTGGAGATACATTTCCTTAGGCTGCTGCAAGGACCATCAGAAACCCAGTGAAACATTACATCCCTGATAAGAGATCTTCCTCAGAGCTTTTCGACCCAGGAGGACATTCCCTTCTTGTTTGAGAGGCTAAATTTGTGGTAACAAAAGCCCACTTCTGGCATGGCTCGGTCAAGTATATGGGAAGTGCTCTTTCAAGGTATTGAGCTCCTTTCCTTCCTGGCCCTGAGAGGATGGCCTGTGAGGAAGCTCTGTGTGAGGAGGAGGGATCCAGTTGCAGGCAGCTGAATCAGTGCTCTGTTGGGTCTCCCTTGGACACTGTCATAGCGTGTTTGTGGAAGGCGGGTCAATGAGGACTTTCTTTGGCAAAGGAATTTCAAATGACACGACAGCACAAATACACACACAGACACACAGACCAAAATCGAGTCTGCGTCGGTGAGAACGGAAGTACATTTTGGCGTAGAAGCTTAGTGAGAAAGATTATCCATTCTCTAACTTTTCATGGATTAAATGATTTGTCCATTCTTTTTCAGGTTGAGTGTCATAAAATGCTGTTTTAAGTTCAGTCTTAATGATAATCCACCTTGTGGATATTAGCTTATCACTGACATCAGTTTTGCAGAAAATCTTCACACTAGTTTGTCAAGTTGCTTTAGCTGTCATAGTAATGCAGGAATTCATTATTTCTGGGTTCCCTCTGTCTCCTGTGGTGAGTTTCAGATTATGAGTTCATTTTAATATATACCAGTTATTAATAGAATATATGTAATCTCTTTCAGATAGTCTGATGGTTTCAATTCCTAGCATTTCAAATTCCTTACGGATATTCAAGTTAAGGAAATGCACGAGTTGCCAGCAATGGCAGAAGTATATAAAGAATTATTTTAAGTGATGTGAACATGTTATATAAGATACACGTTTTGGATGTCTTCTTCTTCCTTTTTTTTTTTTTTTTTTTTTTACAATAAAAGCTTTTTAAAATTGCTTTTAGTCTTTAAATGAAACTTTTAAGCATGTGTTAATTTTTCTAATGGATTTTGGGAAGACCTTAAGGGCTTTCTAATAAATCTTTATGATACACAAATATTTAATGGGGTCTTTCCTGGCCCATGACCCATCTTTCCAAGCTTTGTGGAAATCCATTAAGTAGTTTTCCCATAATCCTGCTGATCCACTAGCAAACCAATGAACGCGGGTGAAAAAATTCCTTCCCCTTAGTGGAGAAAATAATAGGTTTAGCCTCTGATCAGCCAGAGGATAAAAAAAAAGGATACTAAGCAATAGATTCCTTTTACTGGAGAATCGTTATTAAAATTACAACAAATTAACAAATTAAAACATACTTGAAAGACAAAACATTTGGTGCTGAATTCTTGTCTATTGACATAGACTCTAAAGACCATTGTATGGCGCCAATGGTTCGTATACATTGCTGTAGTCGACTACATTGCCACAGTTACTCCATCTTCAGCTCCTCAGTCTTTACTGATTGATGTAAAATACATCTGTGCAAGCACAGGAAAGTTCTCTCACACTCCAGATTTAACAACTCAGGTATACTAGGAAATACAATACAGATATCTTTCTTATAGATTTCTTAGATATCTTGATTATTCTTTGACTACAGACTTACAGGGGAGCATCCCATGAGGTTAACTTGTATAGAATTGTGGTTTGACCAACAAAAACTGGACATTCCTGCATAGAATAGTTTGTAACGGTTTCAGAGCAATACAATTAGCTGATAAATCCATCCATCACCACATAATTATATGTTATTTGATTTTTGTTACGTTTCCAAATTAGTCTGGCCATGCTTTCATGGTCGACAGTGCATTCTGAAAACACCCCTGCTAATGCAGCTGGTGAAATATGTTGCGATGCTACATGTTGCTCATCATATGTTAAATATCATTATTCTACTATGTAAGACATTGAAACGACTAAATTCCACTGAAAATCTGGTCAATTAATTATTTGAATGCTTGTTAACTTAAAAACTTTTGTCCAAAATTTAGTTAACAAGTAAATAACACTTAAAATTAAATTAAAATACGGTTGAAAGGTTGTGATTGTTCTGTTATTAACTCAATGCTAATTAAACATTCTTTCGGTTGTCGAGGAAAATCTGATGCTTCAAACTTAATGTAGTTTGTGGGTTGAATATACAGTTAGTTCATTAGATGTTGTGATTACTCAAAAATATAGGTGCAAACTTGCATTTTTAAATCCCCTAAAGGTTAGTGATACTATGGACCTATCATCGCCGCCATGTCCGGATACGCAGCAGATCCTTAATGTTAACGCAGTATCAAAAAATGATTTCATGGATCATTTTCAAACTTTGAACCCACTGTGCGAGGAAGACCTGCATTGATTTTGGGAATGTTTTAGCCACTATGGGGAGTTTTATCCCCAAATGTTTTTGGGCCAACTGTTGGTCTATCCAAATTTCGTGCATATGAATCGACTCAAGAAGATTTGTATTATATATGATATATTTTACTGGAAATGTTCATATTTTACTCACTATGAGCTTTTTTGGCAAACTTTTTTTTTTGGAACATTACTTCTCAACCATATTTCCTTATGTCCAAAAATAGCTCATATGAATTACTCAAGGAAATCTGTATTATTTTATCATTGAGCTCAGAAAAAGTTGTTTACTGTATATATTTTCTTATTGATCACTATGGGATCTTATCTTAGAGCATATAGCTGACTTCATGTAAACAGTTAGGCTGAATCAATATGGACTGTTAGAGATTATCAACAAGTCAAATTTAATTTGAAGAGTTCTATTAAGGGAATTTCTTGAACAGCACAATGGATTTTTTTTTTTTTCAGGAATACAATGTCTGTGAAGACAGCATAGACAAAGTTTTGTTGTTCTTGGAACTGAACAAGTGATTTCAGAGTTACGGTTTGAGATGCTGACCCATATCCCAGCTGACATTGAACAAAAGTTAACCCTGGACAGTTTGGCCAACACACAGAGACAATCAAACATACTTAGGGGCAATTTAGAGCCTGAAATGCATCTAGACAGCATGTTTTAGGACATCTAAAGGCTAAAGCACCGGGAACAAGCCCATGCAGACATGTGGAGAACATGCGTACTGAAAAGCGTTGTACAGTTAGATTTTTAGCTTAAACAATACATGTAAAGGTTGTTGGACGGTTTAAGTTGTGAGGTAGGTGTGGGGTATATGCAGTGGTCTGGCTGCAGTCCCGTTGAGACTTTGCAAAACGCAGACTGACGCTGCGACTTTTCCCTCACAAACTTTACGTGCTCATTCATTTCTTAACAAACATGGAAAATTAGCCTCTTCCTGTTGCATACGTTTCTTTCCGCGCAACTCTGCTCCAACTCTCTTTCTCTTGAAGTTAGCTGAGAGCGACAGAGGGAGGTGTTCCCCCTTTCTGCTTCTCAAGATTTCCCTCCGTCTATAAAAAACTTTCTTTTAGGGAACTCGGCGCACACACACGCACCCACACATACACACACAGTGGAAGTCGTCATCTTGTCCTGCAGTGAAAGAAAGTTGGAATTCATTGTCATTGAGGGCTCTGAAGGAAGAAGGAGTAGAGAGGAGCTCACAGGTGGAGCTCTTAAAACGCTGTCATCTTTTGGAAGTAGGGTAGAAGCAAGAAGAAGAAGGGAGAAAGTTTTGTCCTATTTTGTGAGGCGCGCGAGCCCCAGCAGCACCTGGAATGGACAAACTGTGTGTTTCTCCTGTGGACTGTAGGAAAAGCTCCAGGAAAGAATGAAGTAACCGCTATGGAGCCGGACAATGGCCTGAACTCCAAACTCACAGCCGCAGGAGTCGGGGGGTGAGTCCATACATTAAACAAAACTTAAAAAAAATACAATTTTTTTTCTTTATTCATCGGTTATCAGGTAATTTGTGCACAAGTGACCATCATGTGAGTCTAAATGCGGGTGTCAAGTACTCTTTGAAGATGCTAGTTATGCTAGTCAGCTGTAACAGGCTGCTTTTGTCCCCCGTTTTACCGCAGTATTTGTTTCAATTGTACAAATTTAAATTGCACAAATTGTCTCGAACATGTTTTATTGTTTAATATTCGATAGAGTCATCTTTAAAGAGAACCCAGAGTAAGTTGCAGCACTGAGCTGATCTGTTCTTACAGTTGTTTCATTGTAGCCAATAGTACCAGAACCGGCTGCCAAATAATCTGGGACTGATTTGAGGGAGATGTATGAGAGGAGACTGTGCTCTTTTTCCCTTTCCTTCCCCTTTTCTCTCTCCCTGCTGTGCATCCTACTCTGCAGGCTGGCTGGCTGTCACTATGGGAGGGGAAGCAAAAATAATCATGTTGCATCATATAACCCTGCTAGAAAATCTGAGAGAGGCACACCTCCTGCCTTTTGGTTTGTGCTTATGTCAGCGTGAGAGCAGTGAATGGGAGGCAAAGTGGAGAGGGAAAGTTTTCAGAGATTCAACCAACAGTCAGTGTGTCAGTGGTTGACCAATAGCTTTCTGTGGGCTTCTGAGAAACCACAAATCCATATAGATGCTTTATTATGGCTCTTGTCACTGAGCCGGCTGGACCACTTGCTCAGCAGGCCAACAGCCTCATGTACTGGAGGACCATACCCATCTCTGTACCACTGATGATAGTCCACACTCATCACTCCGTATGTGAGCTTCTGCAATAGTTGGAGCAGAAGAATAAGTGGTGTTAATTGTCTCTAAGGGTTGAAGGAAATTCAATACCTTTTTCCACTTAAAGCCCTTTCACAACCTTCAACCTGGATCTTTCACATTGAATTGTGAATTTTAAAATGAAGAAGTGTTTATGAGGCTTGTCTGAGGGGTTGCTGTGGGAGCACTCACCTAGTGATGCTGAGAAGCAGTTTACATGGTCAGACAGCAAGATAAAACAAGGGTCTTGACTTGAATCAAGTGGTAAACTTACAGCTACTATCGTGCAGCAGGTTTAAAATGCAAGGGTTTAACTTCACCTGCATCTCTATTATAAATTTACCATACAAGAGGTGTGCAGGTCAGAGTATGTGAGCATTTCCCAGCAATCGCTAAGATTCAGTAATCACAAAATCTGATAAATATCACAAATCGTTATACACAGTTTATGGCGTTCGTTAAACGTTGAAATTAGTTAGTCAGAAATTTAGATCCATCTACCAGATTACCCTCAATGCCTGATTCAGCCTACATGATATTTCTGTCTTCCCCAATCATTTCAATATTCACCCCGTCTGATCATGTGATCATCATGGCTCTGTGATCACATGATCCGACACCCACCATTCAGTCAAGTCAAGAGATGGCTCTGGAAGCACTCTGTAATCCCACCAACAACGCTCTTTTATAACTGTTGTGGTACTCCTTTAATGAATGAATGAAAAGGCTAAAGTGTCATTGCCACATTTTAGGGCTGGGCGGTTTATCGTAAATAACACAATCTTGATTCAGATGTAAAAACAATCTCATTTCCGAAGTATGGCGATTCTCGAAGATTATAATTCATAACTTGAGCTGCAACAAAACTCGCTAGTTTAGCCGTAGCTTATGTTACAACGAGCAAGGTCCGGGCATTTAAGACCATGGACTGGTATTTAAGACTGGTATTTTGAACCACTGCCGTGGGGGATTATGGAAGTTACTAAGGGCTACAATTAGTTTTAGCTCTCCAGCTGAGTAGCTGGAGAGCTAACATCATCATGTAACACAAGCAGAAAAAAGAGTGGTCATCTCTTATCACCTCATAACTTGTTCTTCATATCATCTTTTTCTTTCCACCACTTTATTTCTCCGATGTTTCGTGACGAATACTAATCTCTTTCACTCATAACAATGTGAAGGAGGTGCGTACTGGAGTGCAGATACCCAGCCGTAGCCCGGCCGGTCTTGTCAGAGTTGGAGCAGGAAAGTCTTCCTAGGCTCCAGATTTATCGACTCAGGTCTGCTGAGGAATAAAGAGGTCTGCCTGACGGTGATCAGCTTTGTGTAAACTCTTTTGGCAAAGGCTTGAATTAAAACCAGCACTGCAGGTTTAATCTGTTTAAAGAAAGATCTCCTTTGATTAACTGTGGCTTGACTTTGTTCAATTCTTTTTTTGTAATGTTCCTTTCTTTCTCTTTAGGAGAGTTCTGATTATATGGGCTGTAATCTGTTGCACTTGCTCGCTAAGCCTAGCGCAGGCTCAAGGTAAGTAAACTGAAGATGGGTGAATATTCGCTTTTCTTGTTATGCAGACATTATTTAACAGGCTGTGTCACTATAGTGCCTGTTAAGTAGTGTGTCAAGAGAAAAATGAAAGGGGAGATTACAGTGAAACTCAGGTTCGTTTTGTGCACTTATATTCAGGGAGACTTGATCGGTTAATGCCATTATTATATAATATTTATAAACTACAATACATAATAGATAAAGGAAGTGATGATAACCACAGATTACAGTGACACTCTAAGGTATGTTCTGTGCACTAATATTCAGTGAGCCTTGATCGGCTAATGACATTATTATGTGATATTTATAAACTACAATACATAATAAATAAAGGAAGTGATAATGACCACCATAATTACATTGCCCAAGCATGGAGCCTTTTTGTCATCACATAAACTGCACCCCTGTCAGTATTGCAGAAAAAATCTGATTCATTATGTTTACCCTTCCCTGCAAAGTATATTTAGTCTAAGTTGGAGATTGGTAGCTCATCTCTCTGCCTTTTTCCATGAAGTGGATGTTGTGTTCACTCCACTTATATTGGATTAGTTTAGATCACCCTTCAGAAGATTCACTAATATTGGAAGTATTTTCTGTTTAAACTGAGACATCAGTCAGGTTTTAAACGCACAGAATATTTGCAATTTTCCATTAAATAGGACAATCAATGTATAATCTTCAAAATGTGAAAAAAGATTTTATTAAAATATTAAATGTTATTTCTCTTTTGCACGCTTACCTTTTAAATTTTTTTACGATTACGCAGAATTTAATATCATATGTCTCTTTGTCCATTGTTTCTCAAAAGGGGACCTTTTGGTACCCCTAGTGGCACTTTGGTGTACTGCAGGGGTTACTGCAGGGGTATATGAAAGCCATCAGTCACGACCATTTGTGGGAATTGCTACTTGATTATTTCTTTGAATGACAACTGACATTTTTAATTGCAAGGACTTTTATTGTGCAATCTCAGCTTGCGTCGAGACTAGAGGTCCATTGCTAATTAATCACGAGTGTGCCAGAAAACAGTTGGAAGTTATGAAATCTTTTTTGCTGCTCTTGCATCATTTGTTAAATACTGTACACTTGTCGTTTGATGCAAAAATACCTAGAAGTAAGAATTATTTCTTGACAAAGTAATTAAGATTACAGACTATTGCATCCTGTTTGTATGAGTGGCCCTGAACATACTCCAAGTCAAGGATTCTGCACCCTTTTTGCTGCAGATGTCAGAGATAGCCCATTAGTCTCACCAAAAGGAACTTAACCATCAACATACACAACGTACCTTTCAAACGTTAATATCACATAACAGAGCGGCTCGGTCACTTATTACAGGCAACAGCGTACACACATACACACACCCGCCTTCCAAGGCAGCCCAATGGACTGCGTTCCCAGCGGCAAGAGCATTTGGAGGAAGTTGCAAAACCAGTGTGGCTCTTTCATGGGCGATATTCCCTCTGACATCAGAGGAAGATAATAATAATAATAATAATAATACATTTAATTTATGATTAAATTTCCACTTTACATTTCCACTTTACATTTGGATCAAATCTCAAAGTGCTAGAAAGTAAAAGCAGATAATATCATCTATAAAAAATAATAATAACTGTATAAAAACCTGACCAAAAAGCAGCAATGTTAATTAAAGTTATAGGTTCTGCTAAAAAGGAAAGATTTAAGTCCTTTTTTAAATGTGTCAGTCGTCTGTGGAGCCCTCAGGTGGTCAGGGAGGGCATTCCACAGATGAGGGGCAGCAGAACAGAAGGCCCGATCACCCATGGTGCTGAGCTTAGTCCGGGGAAGGAGGAGGCGGTATGAGTGGGTAGAACGGAGGGATCGTGTTGAGGTCAGTGGGGTGAGTACTTCTTTTAGGTAGGGGGGTGCGTTACAATGGATGCACTGGTAAGTGAGGAGAGAGATCTTATAATCAATCCTGGTGGAGATGGGAAGCCAATGAAGAGAATGAAGAACGGGGGTGATGTGTTGGTGTTTACGAACTCTCATCAGGATCCTTGCAGCACTGTTTTGAACATATTGTAGTTTTTGAAGACTTTTATCAGGGATCCCGATGAGAAGTGCGTTACAGTAATCCAGTCTGGAGGAGACAAATGCGTGAACCAGCTTTTCAGCATCACTTAAGGTGAGTGAAGAACGGAGTTTGGAAATATTTCTGAGATGATGAAAGGAGATCTTGCAGATGTGTTTGATGTGGGATTCAAAAGTGAGTTGAGGGTTGAATCTTACGCCGAGGTTGGTGACTGATGAAGAGAGGGGAATGTCGTGACCAGAGAAAGTAATACTGGTTATGGAGGAAGACTGGGTCTGATGTGGGGTGCCAATTAAAATAG